>JAPXFY010000029.1:45535948-45548448 GCA_030674185.1 Monoplex corrugatus
ACTCTCAACATTCTTCTTAGAAGCCATATTTCGGCTGCCTCAATTTTGTTCTGGCTTTACATGTTGACTGCCCACGCCTCACAACCGCATAAAATAAACGAATGAATAAATCGGTAAGGTTCAATGCTAGTTGTACACTTGCTTACACTTCATCTGTATGGCTTCTGACGGTGGTAAAGAGAGCCAAGACAGACATCACACGCTTACACACAAATCGTAGGAGACAGCCAGGCAGTGAGGGTTTGCCTAATTGACAATATCTGTCAATGTCTGTCAATATAAATACATTTTTTGTCCACTGTCCGAATCAGTATAAGTGCTCAGATAAACAAAGAAAAAAGAAAGAAGGAAAGAAGAAAGAAAGAAAGAGAGAAGGAAGAAAGAAAGAGAGAGAGAGACAGAGAAGAAGAAGAAGAAGGGAAGACAACAAAAGGAAGGAAGATACACAGACTCTATCGACTACAAAATAAGAATGGTAAAATAAAAGAAAGGAAACAACAACAAAAAATGTAGAAAGAAGAGAAGGTAAATCAGACAGACAGACAGACAGACAGACAGACAGACAGACAGACGGACAGACAGACAGACAGTCAGTCAGTCAGTCAGTCAGTCAGTCAGACAGACAACACAATTGAAACAGACCTGACTTCATCATTAATTTAAGATGAAATCAAGCATTCCTTCACTGTTTTTATAAAAACCATAACATAATTCCTTTCTCCAACAATTAACACTAAACACAATATTTACTTCTTCTGACGACAATAAAGACGATAACGATAATGAGGATGACGACAATCACAGCACTCAAAGTTGTTCCAGTAATGATGGAGACATGTTTATACAGCACGTCTACAGACTCGGCATCTGAAACATAAAAAGATGGTCCACTTTTAAAATTCTGCTAAAATTAAGACACCTATCCAGTAAGTATTGAAACCAGTTATTCTATTTACAACCCAGAAACAAATACAACACGTTCTCCCAAAACACAATAACAACAAACCAGAACAGAACACACAAAAAATGAGTCACACACCAGAATAAACCCGAAGATGATGGGAAAATTGAAAAGTCAACCAAAATCAAATTGAACCCAGAACTGTTTTCAAACATGAACAATATCCACGGCTCATCGTATTATCAATCCAAATAAAACCAAAACGAAATTAAAGAAAGCAAAAGTAAGCCATTTCAGATCACTGTTGTTAATAAGAATGTCAGAAACTGTCAATACTGGTATCTCTCCTATTCATCTACAAAGTTATACAGATTCAAGAAAAAAATTTTGTCAATCATCGTCATCATCATGTGTCCAGCCGCATGGCGTTGGAGATCATAGCCCTCCACACGAATCTATCCCTTGTCGCCGCAAGCACATCTTCCAACCTTTCTGTCTTCAGCCACCCTGCAAGTCCGTCCAATATTTTTCCCTGGGTTTACCTGTTGTTCTCTAACCTTCAACGTTCCTGTTGTGACCAGGTGCTCTAATTCCATTTCCTCATAAAATGGCCTATAAATGTTGCTTGTATTTTCCTAATCTTCCTTATCAATGATCTTCTTGTGTCTGCCTCCATCAAGACTATCTCATTTTGTTTATAAATGAAGGAAACTTTAACTGTAAAACATGGCTTCAACGGCTTTGACCACTGTACAATTTTGGCTTATTTTTGAGTGATTTAGATTCTATTCCAGATCGAAACCCCGCTCTGCGATTTTTTTAAGACACACACATACACATGCCATTTACATGTAACCAAGATTATTCCAGCAGAAGGCTGATAAAATACCAGTATAAAATATAGACTGTGTAAAAGATAGTCTAGGTAGGACCTCAGGACATGGACAGCTCATGGGTTTATGTGCCAGCTTAAGGCTTGTACCATGATCACCATACACACGGCACCTGTGATGTTAGTGCATATGGAATTCGTTCCGAGCCTGGAGACGTCATCTTAGCGAACTGAAACGCGGTAGGCATTGTTTTTACTTCTAACAATATTTAATGCCTTGCTGAGTCTCCTCTGAATATCCGTTCCAGCACCTGAAGCCTTCTGTATGGCACTGCCCAGGTAGGTGGGGTTGAAGATCTCGGCCATCAGTCCTCATCGGTGTTAGGTTATCTGTGTTCATGGAAATGACTTCTGTTTCTTTTGGACTGATCTTTACATCCACTTGGCCTGGAACGGTGCTTAGACGAACTGTCTTCTCCTGCATATGTGTGTGTGTGTGTGTGTGTGTGTGTGTGTGTGTGTGTGTGTGTGTGTGTGTGTGTGTGTGTGTGTGTGATGTGTGTGTGTGTGTGTGTGTGTGTGTGTGTGTGTGTGTGTGTGTGTGTGTGTGTGTGTGGTGTGTGTGTGTGTGTGTGTGTGGTGGTGGTCTTTGATTTAATGTCTATTCACTAAAGTGATTTTAGACCAAAACAAAAAAACAAAAAAAAAGGGGGTGGGTGGGTGGGTGGGGGTGATAGAGGAGGAGTGAAGAGGATATTTGAAAATTGTCAATTTTGGTTTCGGGAAAAGATGATCCAGAAAACAACCGTTTCGAGGAGGGGAAGGTAAAACTAACAAATAACGTTACCATAATTAACGATTTAAACAAACTAAGTAACAAACAAAATTGATAAATTTCTAGAAGAAATGAATAAAAAATAAAACTAAGCATTGACTAACCATAACAGCGAACAAGTGAAATAACATTTTAAAGGTAATTCGCTATAGGACTTTTTGACAGGCTAACAAAAAATTCATACAGTAATGATGATGAGGCAAATATGTCAGAAACTGTACTCATAGATAGTGTAGGAATGTGTCGTTTTACCCTAACGCAAGAAAGAATATGACTATGTGTTATCTTCTTTCCACACAGACACACTATGTTCTTGGTGTATTTTGTTTTGAATGCATCAAGTTTCCATCTGTACATAAGAGATTGTATAAGTCTGCTGGCAGGAAGCTGCTTAAGTATTTTGCTGACTTCAAAGTTCATGTGACATTTATCATACTTTTTCTGTTTTAATTGGAACTGCTTCCAGACATAGTTGTCCACTAAAGTGTTTAGTCTCGTGCAACGAGAGAGAAAGCTGGATATTGTTTGAATCTGGTGAGTTATTAGCTCCCCGTTTGGCAGCCCTATCAACTTTATCATTATAACAAAAAGAACTATGAGAAGGTATCCAGCAGAAAGTAATATCTGTGCCTCTTGAAGATAAACCATGAATCAAGTGACTAATTTCCAGAATCATTTCAGGTCTTGTTTGTAATTTTGATAATTCAAGAGCCTGAAATACTGATTTTGAATCGACGCAAAAAAGTATCTGAAAAATTGTCCTAGGAAGATTTATCATAACGTTTAAAGCCATTAATATTGCAAAGTGTTCAACTGTAAAGACAGATTTATCAAGTCCTATATTGAAAGATTTTTCAATTTTGAGAGCAGGTATTAAAAACGCTGAGCCTGCTTTTCTTTCAATTACTGATCCATCAGTGTAAATTTTCAAGTGATTGGGATATAAGTCGTCTATATGACATTTAACCTGACTTGCCAGTAAGTTTATATTGTCTTCTTTTTTTAAATTAGTGTGGTGTACATCAAATTGTGCTCTATGGAGTTCCCAACTGGGTATTGGCGAAAAGGATCAATTCCTGAGCCTTTCATGACGTCAGATGTGTATGTTGCAAGCGTGACCTGTGAAGATATTGATTTAGCTCTTTTTTGGAAAGTCGGTATCTGATCTCATTTAGTTTCTGTTTCTGAGATGTTTTCTACGGTGGTGTTTCTTAATAAAAATTTAGTAGAAGCAACTTTCCTTTGCTCTTCAAGTGGCAACAGTTCGATTTCAATTATATGTACAAAGACAAGATGCATGCATTGGAAGACCCAGCGCAAGTTTGAAACCTTTACAATCTATGCTCTGTAGTCTTTTTTTAGTAAGTGTTTTGGTGCACTGAAGAAGATTTCTTGGGCATAGGTTAATTTAGATCTAACAAGCAATTTACAAAGGTGAACAAGTGTTGATGAATCTTGACCCCATGTCTGTTTGCGAACTATTTTTAAGAAATTTAAAGTTTTCTGAGCTTTGGTTAACAAGTATTCAATATGCTGATTCCAAGATAATTTTCCTGTAAGGAAAACTCTAAGAATTTAATTGATTCGTTAAACTGAAGAAGAGTGTCTCCCAGTTGAAAATGGGAATATTTGCTGGGTTTGCTCCACTATTAAATAAAACTATTTTTGTTTTTTCTACGGATAGATGCAGTCCATTTTCTACCATGAATCGTGCTATTTTATCAAGTTCTAACTGGTAGCATTTGCGTGTATAATTAATACAGCGCGAAGAAGTTTTCCTTTTCATATTTACCTGGGTAAGTCATGCATTAATATCATTAAAAGAAGGGGAGCTATAACGGATCCCTGAGGGATACCCATATGAAGAATTCGTTTTGTGGAATATACATTTTCAATCGTTGTTTGAAATACTGTTTTCTAAGAAACACTTCATATAGTCAAAAATGTGACCTATCAGCCCAATACTTTTTAATTTAAGTAACAATCGGGAGTGCCACACTTGATCGTATACTTTAGTTATATCAAAAATGTAGCTAAAACACACTGACGTCTTGCAAATTGTTGTTTTATGTTAGTAGTTAGCTTTGTAAGGATTTCTACTGGTGACCTGCTTTTTCGAAATCTTGTCTGATTTACTGATATTATTTTATTCTTTTCACAATAGTGCATCAATCTCTTAAAGATTATCTTCTCCATTAGTTTACATACATGTGATGTTAATGCAATTGGCCTGTAGTTTTTCAAATCAGTATTACATTTACCTGGTTTTAGTACAGGAACCATTATTGTTTCTTTCCAGTTGTTAGGCATTTTCCCACTATTCCAGCATATTTTAAATATGCTATGTAGTAAGATTATAAAATTTTCTGGTAAATTTTTCAGCATCTCATTGTAAATTGCATCTGGTCCATCTGATGTCTTTTTACTTGGAATTGACTGAATGGCATCTTTTAATTCTTGAAGTGTGAGTGATGCATTTATGTAGTGAGTATTGTCAGAGGCAGGATCCTTATATACATCTTTCTTTTCTTCTTGTTCCCTATCATTTCTATCAGAGACAGGAAGTCCCTCTACACAACAGGCCTCAGCAAACACGTCTTCAAAAGCTTCTGCTTTTTCTAATGAACTAGGAAAAGGGTTATTTTCTAGCTTTACTGGAATTGATGGCAACTTGATCCCGTTTTTCATTAATTTTAGTTTTTTCCCAAATCTTTATCATGTCTTTGTGGTCATTTACTTCATGTTTACAAAAAGATGTCCAGTGTTGTTCTTTGGCTTGCTCTATGATTCTGTTGCACTTAATGTTGGCACATTTCATCGCTGTATGATTTTCAGGTGACCTGTTTGCTGAATAGATTTTGTATTTTTCTTTCTTTTCGTTAACAATGGAAGTGTGGTCCACTGAAAAATGTTGATATCACTTACTACACACGTCGTCATGAAGAATGGTTGAATAAGTTTGGAGCAATATGCTATGTTTATATAATTAGATATTCTTTTAACTTGGAATCAAAAGGTACAAATAGCATAAAAAACAAAGTATGTAAATAACTAAATAATTAAGTAAAACAATATAGCTGAGAACTGAACGAAGAGGAACTGAATCTGGGCTGAATCTAAAATGACCAGGGAGGGAAGAAAAACGGAGAGTGAAAGCCCGGTCTTTGTTGATGGTGTTGTCGGGTTGGTCTCCTCCTCGGTTTTTCCCAGAAAAGCTGATGGATTTGCCTCCCTAAGTTTCTGTGTGTTTTGTGTGTGTGTGTGTGTGTGTGTGTGTGTGTGTGTAGTTGGTGTGTGTGTGTTGTGTGTGTGTGTGTGTGTGTGTGTGTGTGTGTTTTGTGTGTATGTGTTGTGTGTGTTGTGTGTGTGTGGTGATGTGTGTGTGTGTGTGTGTTGTGTGTATTTGTGTGTGTGTTGTTGTGTGTATTGTGTGTGTGTATGTGTGTGTGTATGTATGTGTGTGTGTGTGTGTGTGTGTGTGTGTGTGTGTGTGTGTGTGTGTGTTGTGTGTGTGTGTGTGTGTGTGTGTTGTTGTGTGTGTGTTGTGTGTGTGTGTGTGTGTGTGTGTGTGTGTGTGTTGTATGTGTGTGTATTTGTGTGTGTGTATGTATGTGTGTATGTGTGTGTGTGTGTGTGTGCGTGTGTGTATGTATGTGTGTGTGTGTGTGTGTGTGTGTGTGTGTGTGTGTGTGTGTGTGTGTGTGTGTGTGTGTGTGGTGTGTGTGTTTATGTGTATGTGAAGAGCAAAATCGAGGTATGTGTTTATGTGTATGTGAAGAGCAAAATCGAGGTATGTCTTTAAAACAAGTATGCAACAGTTTTGGAGAGACTTCTGTTTCACACTGACGTCTCGAACTCCAAAGAAGAGAGAGAGAGAGAGAGAGAGAGAGAGAGAGAGAGAGAGAGAGACAGAGAGAGAGACAGAGAGAGCAATGGAGACAGAGACAGAGAGACACACAGAGGGACAGAGAGAGAGAGAGAGAGAGAGAGAAGACAGACAGACAGACAGACAGAAAGACAGACAGAGAGACAAAGACACAGAGAGAGAGAGAGAGAGAGAGAGAGAGAGAGAGAGAGAGAGAGAGAGAGAGAGAATTTGCACAGACACGGGCAAGTACGCACAACTCAACAACTTCCTACATAAACACACATAAACACACACACACACACACACACACACACCACACACACACACACACACACACACACATATGCACTCTTCTTACCATACACTCTCAACGTTTGTGTCGTGTTCAGATGGTACCAGTCAGGGTTTTTCCATTCTGCACTGCAGTTGCAGAGCGTCTTATCATCTTCCATCGTCAATGAGTCGATGGTCAGAATGCTGTTGACCTTCATCACGCTGGACACGTTGGTTGACCTGCCAACATGTCTGCCACAGGAGAATGACACTGACGTCACCAAAGGTTTCCCACCATGGACGGAACAGGTCATGTTTACTGTGTCTCCCACCTGATGCGTCAGGTACCCGGAAGAGGTGGAGATGGTAGGGGCATCCTGAGGGGGATCTGTGAACACCGAAATGTACAGTACAATCCGTAAGAAACACAAGATTTCTTCCCCCTGACGTATCATGTCCTAATGGGACATGTGGATAAACAAGATACACAATCTGAACATAAAAGTTTCATCTGTATTTATACATAAACATTTCCTGGATGAAGCTGACCTGTGATATTATAACAGGTGTCATGATACTATATTGCCACACATTATAATACAATAGGTTTGTACTGAAATATGTCTAAACAAGATGAAAGGATACTGCCAACTTAGAAAACATGTACTGCATCATCACCATGTGCCCTGCCGCATGGCGTTGGCGATCATGGCCCTCCACATGCATCCATCCCCTGCTGCCACAAGCACACGCTCCACCCTCTCCATCCTCAGCCACCCTGCAAGTCCGTCCAATATTTTCTCCCTGGGTTCACCAGGTGTTCTCTTTCCCTCAAGCTTTCCTGTAGAGACCAAATGCTCTAATTCCCCTTTCCTCACAAAATGGGCTATATAGATGTTGCCTGTTTTTTTCCCAATCTTCCTTATCAATGATCTTCTTGTATCTGCCTCTATCAATACTGCTCTAACTTCGTCTTTGATTATGGGTGGTCCTTCAACTTTCTTTCTTATTATGTGTTCTTCGTTTCTGTCATCTTCAAAAAGGTTATTCTGCGGGTTATTTCTGGTGTGCATGTGCCATCTGGTGAGATGACTGTTCCTGGATATTTAAGCTTATCAACTTGTCTCAATGTTGTGCAACTGCTGATAGTTTGCATGAGGGAATGTTTTTTTTTTTTTTTTTTACTGATTACCATGAGACCAGCCCTTTATTTCTGCTTTCTATTTCTATCAAAGTCACAAGATTCTGTAGGTCTTTTCCCACTTATTATAATTAGAACAGTGTCATCTATGTAGCAAAGATTGTTTAACACCCCCCCCCCCCCCCACCCCAACCTTCATCCCAGGACATTCTTCTGGGTTTTTCATGATGGTTTCACTGTAAAGTGTAAACAAATCTAGTGACAGAGCACATTCCTGTCTAATCCCTCTTTTGATATTTGGGAAAGAGTTTTTAGCATTTTGCACTTTCATTGCTGCTGTTTGTTCCTGATACATATTCCTTATTATTTTCAGATCCTTTGCATCAATGTTGAGCCTTCCTAGTTGGTTCATCAGTTTTTTTGTGTCCTACCCGATCAAATGCTTTGTATAATTAAGAAAACATAAATATCAATCCTTACTGAACTCAACTGGTTTTTCTATGCAAGCTCTTCGGATATATATGGCATTAATTGTTCCTTTCCCTTCAATAAATCCACATTGCTCTTCTGCAATTTCTCTGTTGATTGTGGTCCTTGTCTTCATCACGATTATTCTAAATAGAATCTTTGTAACATGACTCATCAAACTGATTGTACGACGGAGTTTGCATTGTATAGCCCCTGCTTTCTTTAGAAGTGCAATGAAAATTGATTTTGAAATATCTTTAGGGATTTTTCCCATGTCATGAATTTCATTCAGGAGGACTGTTGTTGTTGTTTTTTTAATTGTTTTAGTACCAAATTCATCTAAAGCTTAAATCATTTCTGTAGTAATATTGTCTGGTCCTGGAGCTTTTTCCTTTTTCATCCTTTTCAACGCTGCTCAAACTTCATCTTTAATTGTTGGTGGTCCTTCAGCGTTCTTTCTTATGTTGTGTTCTTCCTTTCTGTCATCGTCCAAAAGGTCTTTACATTAATGTACTCTCCCCATCTCATGTACTCTCCTCATCTTAAGAAAAGCAGTGTATCACAAAACATCACCTAAAATTAAACATATTCCTGAAAATATTTTACAACTTTAAGATTGTGATGCTGTCCTTTATAATTATCTAACTGATTAATAAGATGTTTATTAAGGGTTGTTCTTTGACAGTGTTTGGTGGTGACACCTATGATTCAACTGAGTGGATTAAACAAAAGTCACCTATGATTCAACTGAGCGGATAAAACAAAAGTCACCTATGATTCAATTGAGCGGATAAAACACAAAGTACAAATGTACTTACAGTTCAGTTCTAACTTCATTTCACCCACCACAGTTTGACCATCTGATAACTTCACCGTGCACGTGACTAGCTTCCCATCATCCTTCACTGGTGAGGTCTGAACCAGCATTCGTTTCCCATTGATAAATACACGGCACGTTCCACACGTAAGTTATGCTCTCCATAAACAGATTAAGGCGACACACCAAAGTCATTGTTTGGCTGCCTTTCGTTTCCAAAGGCTGGGGGTCAGACGTGGATACAAATGCTGGAAAAGACAGGAATTGGGGTCGGTGTTATTATAACATGGAATCATCAAAGATTCAAAATATTAGATGCTTGGTTTACACAAATATCTAAAAAGGGTGTGAAGAAACAAATTATGCCAAGTAATAGAGCTTTGTGTTCAAAACGTAATTAATGAGAAATACAATAAATCACTGAAATAAAGTTATTGTTTTTTATCCAAACTAATCAATTTCTGCATTCTGCTCACCAAACGCTGCTGACAACTGTGGGCATAATCTTCCGAGAAAACATATTTTCGTTTATGTTGAAATATAGATTAATAAACAACAAATAAATTAAAAAACACACACACACACACACACACCGACACACACACACACACACACACACACACACACACACTACACACACTTTAAACGAACTATACCCTTACACGTATATTTCACTTTAGAATACTCAAAAACCACAAACCATTGAAACAGTAATAGATGACACACACCTTTTTAACAGAGTTTGAAAATAGGGCTTAAAGTCTGCTTTACATAGAGTCAATGACACCTTGTTTTGGAAATATGCTTTTTAGGCATATCGTAAATGTTTTTATTGGCAGAAAAACAAAACCACTTTCACTTTAACTCTCACGACTAGTTCCACGTAATAAAAATCTTGTACTGGAAATAGCACTACAAATCAAAAAAGAAGGATTTGAAAAGGAGGTGGTATTATAACATCAATATTTGGATTTTAAAAGGGGATAGTACTATAAAATCAATGAACAGATTTAAAACTAAGGATCGTTTCTATTTCATTATAAATTCAACATACGTTTTAAAACTATATATAACATCTTTTTTATGGATGTAAGCAGTCTCTTCAAAAATGCAGGCATTAAACAAACACAATAAAGCGCAAAAAACTTCCGATATTTGCACTAATAAAAATCTCCTTACTAAAACATCAAACAAAAAAGACGGGAAAAAAAAACATTCTATTGGATTTAAAAGGGATATCTATAAATCAATGCAATTAAAACAAACTATTCAATAATTAAACGCTATAAAAACATTTTTATGGACTAAACATCTCTTCATGCCTTTAAACAAACACAATAAAGCGCAAAAAACATTCGTATGGGACTAAAACAATCTCCTTCATCCTAAAACAAACACAGTAATGCTGACATTTTAACAAAACATGATATACTTCCAAGCTGTTATTCCAAATGGTCGGAGAAACTAATAGCAGGTGGTCCACTAAAAAAATCAGGAATACTTTATAATTTTTTTCCTAATTTTTTTAAAATTCATTTTAAGCAAGTAATGTAAACAAATGCAAAAGAAACAGCGAAGTGCAATTGCAATAACATCATGAGAACGAATTTGAATTCATGCACACAATCGACAGGTAAAAGACAAACACAGCATGAATAACAAAATACCAAGGAAACAGTTTGTCAACAGACACCGGCATGATATTACGAAATGGAATCGCTATTACATTTCATCAGATACATTGACAACATTTGTATTACAATATAAATAGACAGATTCAAGATTCGGTTGTTATCAAAGGTAGATATGACAGCCATTTTGTTTTGAAAGTGTGCAGATTTCAATTTATTTTTGTGCTGTATTCTTCTATGTGGTATTTCATAGCAAGGTAACTTTTAAAAGTGGTTATGTTTGGTACAGTCTATTGATACCTGCATTTATAAATGTACGTTTTTCCAAGAAGGATGATGAAATCAAATATCGGATCTGTGTGCACCTTTTCGTCAACACCAAATGTTACCATACTTTCAATCAAAATTATCTTTTTACAGATGATACATTCTGTCTGATCTTAAGATTTCTTCAATTCTTCCCTAGAATCGTTTCATATGTAAACAATTCCAAAATATATGATCAACACTGCCTTTTGTTTCCAAACAAAAATCACAGGAACAATTGTTTATATCACAGCAACAATTGTCTATAAGTCCCATTTCTTGTATTATGACATTTCCGATAATTCTATGTACAATACGTATCTGTAATTATTTCAGTTCAGCTCTTGTATATTTTATGAATTTTCATAAACAATTTCTCCTTGTAACATTTATTCTCAATTTCTCTCACCATTTTCAGCAAGACATCGGGAGTACATCATCTGTTGTTGATATTTCATAATGTGACCTTGTTCCTTTTGGTACAGCGTAAACTGCTTTCAGTGCTGTAGGAATATCATGTGTACTTTCATTTGGTATGTTCAGCTTTGTCTTCTGTGCATATGACTTCATAGACTGCTTACATCCACTGAATATGAAGAAATTTACATTCATTTCATATTTTCTGTTAAATTCATGATGTGTCAGAAAAAAAAACTCCATTACCATTCAAAAATGTGCATTACTAAACACTCCTTTTTGAACCCATCTGCAATATTTTATAACTTTATTCCCAGTGATTTTTCTTTATATAAGACCGGTTCTGAAAGTAGATCAATTGGCGTTTTGGTTTTATATAACCACAAACACGATAATATGCCTTAAAGTTGTGCTTCTAGAACATGTTATCATTAGCTTTAGTGGGGCTATATTTTTCAAACTCTTTAAGATGAAGGGGAGGGGTACAATTTACTAGCTATGTTTTTCCATTTATGTTCTGCGTTTTCAAATTTTCTCAGCGAGAAAAGTTTTAAGGCTTCACTGTACCGTTGTATGTTTAGTTTGTTCAAGCCTCCAGTTGTGTACTTTTGTGGGTAGTTTTTTTTCTGTTAATTCGGTCGCATTTACCATTCTAAACAAACACAAAACACATTTTCTGCATATTACTGACAAAATCCTCAGGAGGATCTGGGAGCAGAGTCCAGAGATGGATTAGTTTGGAAAGAGGTATATCAAACCATTTATTATATCCCAATCAGTCAGCATATAGATCAGGACATAGCACTGAAACTGCTTTATTGAAAATTGTGAACGATCTTCTGACATCCCTTGATGATGGTGACATTTCTCTTCTCTCTCTCTTAGATTTGTCTGCTGCCTTCGACACTATAGACCATGAGATACTGCTTTGGCGCCTCCACAACTGCTACGGAATTTCTGGCTCCGCTCTCTCCTGGTTTCAGTCATATCTCTCTGACCGCACACAGACTG
>JAPXFY010000029.1:45555948-45593448 GCA_030674185.1 Monoplex corrugatus
GCTATCGTTTACTCTCTTTGTTTGCTTTCTTATTTTGTTTGTTTGTTTATTTGTTTGTTTGCTTTGTGTTGTTTTGTTTTATTTTGTTTGTTTGTTTGTTTGTTGGTTGGTTTTTCTTTTCGTTTTTTGCAAAGGAAGTTTATGTAGTCTGCCTTGTCTAATATGAGCACTGATTCTGTTTGTTAGTTTGGCTGCTTGGTTTGGTGGCAAGGTTGTTTGCTTGTTCATCTGCAAACAATCCTCATGTCTTTTTTCAGCTGACATGTAGTCAACACACAAACAGAAACATCGGATAGGGAAGTCACATTCCCCCCACCCCCACCCCACAGGAAGGGAGACAATCAGCTACGAGGTGTTATTGTTTCCTCCTAGTCCTTTGTCATATCCTAGGAGGGTGTGTTCATGGCGAGTTCTGCCGGTCAAGTTCACCCTCCTGACATATTGTTGTTGTTGTTATTGTTGTTTAAAGCCCAGCCGACTGCGAAGAGCCACATCAGGGCTATAACTGCTTCAAAACATACAAAACTTCAACAGGAAAAAAGAAAAGAAAAGAAAATTAAATACGCATATCAATGCATTCCCGCACATAATCTAAGGATATACCCCTGGCGTTGACCACTCCATCCAATTTATCGCACAGGAGATTTAAAAACACACCTGAGTACAAATATAAGCATGCCTAAGGACACCAAAACATATATCTATATATATATATATATATATATATATATATATATATATATATATATATATATATATATATATATATATATATGCACTTAATACATATACCCAATTATCAATCCTAAGAAAAAGAACCTAAGGCTTCATTGAACACACACAAGTGAATAGACCATTAAAGGAGAACATGATACTATTGATAGGAAGAAATGACAGAAAGCAAAGGAGGAAGAAAGAAACAAAGAGAGCGACAGAAAAGAGGAAATTTCTGCCACAGAATTTCCAGAAGGCGGGGATACTTTTTATACTGAAAGAGGCCCCTACATCCCCACGGGTCTCTGACATAATGCAAAGGAAATTTTTCTTCTAAAATTACGTTTAATCTAACATACTTACCGTGGCTCACTAATGCAATAAGCGGCAGCGATTTGCCATTCCTGCCTCATAAACAATAAAGTCCGAAGGGACCATAACTCTGAGAGTATCCATGTTTGTGCATGCGCATGTGCTCTTCCTCTTTTCGAGGAAACCAAGACCCTGACTGTGAACGGAAGGAACCAGGAAGGCGGGGAGGACGGGAGGGACTCTGCGTGAGCCACGGTAAGTATGTTAGATTAAACGTAATTTTAGAAGGAAAATTTCCTTTTAATTACACATACTATACCGTGGCTCACTAATGCAGAATAGCACTACCCGGAAGGAGGGCTTACCTGGTTAACGCCTGGAGGAATGAGACAAGTCAGGGCGTGCAGCAGAGATGGGGTGTTGAGCCACCACAGCGGAAGCGATACCCCTAGATCCATCGTCGCGCAGACGGTATACATCGCGCCGGTCGGATGGAATGAACGTGCCCAGAGAACGCCAATGCGTGGTGTCCAGGACACTCAGGGGGCTGGCCCTGAGTGAACGCCAGTGACAAAGCCCATGCTCCAATCTCATGGGGCCTCAGGGAGAAAACAGCCGAATCTGAGCCCGGCCTGGCATACGCATCCTTGATGACTGTTCACAGCCATCGAGAGGGGGATGCGTGGCTAATGGCCTTCTTATAACTTTCGTTGTAAGAGAGAAACAGGTGGTGCTGCTTCTGGCGAGAAGATTTCGTCATCCGGAGCAAGGATAGACGTCGGGGGATGAATGGAGATAGAGTAGGAGAACCTGGCGACTGGTTCTTGGCCAAGAAGTCCGGGAGTAGGCGGAGAGACATTGAGCCCTCCGGTTCAAAAGCAACATCCCCGGGGAGTCCGCCAAGAGCGTGTACTTCGCTACAGTGCCTCCCCAACGCTAGAGTGAGTAGAAAGGCCGTCCGAAAAGGCCGTCCGAAATGAGAGGAAGTTGGGAGAACACTCCCTGATGGGCTCGTTAAGGCGAAAGTCCCAGGGAGGAGAGGACGAGAAGGAGATCCTCGGCCGGGTGCCGCGGGGAGTCAGGCTTCCCGAAGGGAAGCCCTACGGACAATATCCAGCAGGACAGGGTTGTCCGCAAATGAAGGACTACCCGACTGGCTGATGGTATTGCAGATGGCTGCCCTGCGTCCCTTCACTGAGGAGGACAAAAGGTTTTTCCCCGACGAAGAAGGCCGTGGTAGTTGGCCCACTGCGAGCGCGGGGGTGACTGGAAAGTTGAGGAGCTCCCAGAAGGCCAACTGTGTCAGTGGGCACTATACGTTCCCTGAGTGTCCGGTCTGTGTGCTTGCACCACAGGGCCGATCACTGCCGGGGACAAGCCTAATGGAGACATTGAGGCCTGCACAGCAGTCAAGCAGGAAGGTTTAGAGCCTCCGGGTTGCTGTGCAGAATGCGTGACCTTGGTTGAAGCAAGGACCGGCCTGTGACAGTGTGTTTTATTGGAGGCACATGGAACAGGTGCAGCAGTTCCGGAAACCATGTTTGGGCAGGCCATCGAGGCGCCACGAGAACCATCGTGGCAGAGTCTGCCCGGACCTTCCGCGGAACTTTCCCAGTTAGGGGAACAGAGGGAAGGCGTAGCCCGACAGGACTGACCGTGGGATGACGGAGCATCCACGGACCAAGCCAAAGGATCTGGGACTGGAAAGACCTACAGATGAAGGCGGCGGTGGAATCTGGTGGCAAACAGGTCCACTTGTGAATTGGACCATGCTGCCCACACTGGCTGCAGAACTGCACAGACCAGTGCCTGTTCTAAGGGAAGAATCGTGTGGGAGCTGCGGACGGAGGCCGCAAGTATGTTCATCTTTCCCGGGACATGCATCGCTGAGATCTGAAAGGACTGTTCTACACACCAGAGTGGAAGCTGTTCCGCTCTCCGAGACAAGGAGTGGGAGCGAGCGCCCCTTTGCTTGTTGATGTAACGAGCCATAGTAGTGTTGTCCGTGTCGATGCGAACATGTTTTCCCTTAAGAAAGGGGAGAAAGTCTCTGGGGGCTTGAAAAAACTGCCTCCAGTTCCAGAATGTTGATGTGACAGGAAAGGAGGTCTTGTGACCATTGACCTGCTGCTGTTAGCAGGCCCACGTAGGCCCCCCACCCGGATTAGGACGCATCCGTGAACAAGTCCGCTGAGGAGGGGGGGGTGTGATATGGACTCCCTGGGCTAACCGGGACCGGGAGTGCCATTTGCAAACTGATGATTGGTCCCAAGCAACCCTGGGGAAAAGCCCTGAACTGGAAGAATAGGTTCCTCGAAACGAATTGGAGGTACGTCCTGTCCCTTGGGTGAATAAAGAGATGGGAATACGCATCTCTGAGATCAATGGAAATCCCCCAGTTGTCCGGGAGCAAGGCATCACAGATGGACCTAGGGGTTTCCATCTCAAAGTGTCTATGTGTCGGGACAGACTGCCCACAGGATCGCGTGTGGGGGGGGGGGGGTGCTTGCCCTAGCCCCTTTGGGGCTGAAGGAGGCACAAAATGTCTCCTGTGGAGGCCCCTGGAAGGTGGGGGAGCCGCCGGAGTAGGGCGCTTTGCCGCGGGGCAAGCGGGACCAGAGTGAAGGGCGAGGTCCCTCCTGATTTCGTCCTGATTCTTGATAGTGGCCTGCACGTGGGTCCCGAAGAGGGAACCAGACCTAAGTGGCACAGCTCTCGAGGAAGCTCTGGCAGATGAAGAGCGGGTGACCAAAGATGTAAGAGTACTGCATTTGGCCTTGACAGGACTGAATTGAGGTACAATCTGGCGAAGGGCATTGGTTGAGTGCTTGAGCTCTTTCCACCATGGAGTGAATGGAAGCAACCATTGTGGGAGAGACAGGTGACTGACGGAGAGAAGCGAGCTCGTAGTCTGGGTCCTGAAGAGCGGACACCAGACCGCACCCAAGAAGGAATCCACCACTGGATCCACTTCCAGACCCCTCCTGGCAGTCTCCTCCCAATTGCCAGGCAGCGCTGCGAGAGGGAGATATGCCGCTGCTGGGCCTGAGACCTCTCTTGCGCTAAGAGGAGGTTATCCTGTGTGAGGGAGAGTGGCGACTCTGGAATGGCCTCATGGACCGTGAGGACCACTCTGTGGAAAGGGAGTTTCTCTGGCCTCAGGAATTTCCCGTAAGCCAGAGCTCCAAGGAAGTCGGGCACAGAGCCTGGAAGGATGTTCTGTGCCTCAGTGCCCCTCACATCACCGAGTCAGCCACCGAGCCTGACTCTTTTAGGAAAGGGGAGGCTGGGGCTGTGGAGTCAGTGTACCCCCGGCCCGCCTACAGAGGAGGCGATGGACTGTGGAGTGCCCAAGTGTGGGCAAACTCCAACGGACTGGGGTCAGAAGCCCCGGGGAGGCCCCCTTGGGGATAAATCCGACCTGGGGGGGGGGGGGGGATCCAGAGTGGTGGTTAGGGCAGACGCCTGCGTGGGTGGGGCGCCGGGCATAAAGCAGGGCCACCAAGTATACCCTGCAAACGAGGCAAGGGGAAATCCCATAGATGGGAAGTGCTGCCATGGCGCCATGTACGGTGCCATGGGAGGCGTCATGGGCTGAGCCGATGGAGTCCCCGGATCCCCAGTGCCCAAGGGGCCAGCCTGCTGGGGGTCGGTTGTCATTTGCCAAGACAACTAAGCGCTCTGTCCACAATGGGACAGAGATGTGCCAGTCCGCAGTGGGTCGCTTGGCATTTGCCAAGGCGACCAAGCACTCTGTCCGGATGGGACAAAGAGGTTGGAGCGGGGGCACAAGCAGGCTGCAGGGGAGGAAAGGAGACAACCTGGGCGAATCTACGATCTGACGCCCGTAATAGGGGGAGTTGTCTCCCTTGGCCCGCCTGGCGAACCAGGGGGTGAGCCATTTTCTGCCCAAGTGCTGGCCTGCCTGCCTCCCAAAGGAGACCCGTACCCGTGTCGCCCTTCAGCCATAGGGGCTGAAGCAGTAGCAGCTGAACCGGGGTTGAGCTGTACGGAGGGGGCAAGTACGGAATCGACAGAACCACAGCTGAGTCGATTACCGTGAGGGGCAGTGTGAAGGCCGCAAAATAACAAAAAGTCAACAGAGCCGAAGCGAGTTGAGGGCTCGTGGTCATGGCAACAAAACCGTAGTTGAGTTGTGATGACTAAGCCAGGGCGGACCTCGGTCTGACGCCCGCGGCAGGGGTGTTGTCACCCATGACCCACCTGGCTAAGCAGGGGGTGAGCCTTTTTCAGAGCTGCAGCTGCGTTGAGGGCACAAGCAGGCTGCAGGGAGGGAGACAACCTGGGCGGATCTATGATCTGACGCCCGTAATAGGGGGGGTTGTCTCCCTTGGCCCGCCTGGCGAACCAGGGGGTGAGCCATTTTCTGTCAAGGTGCTGGCCTTCCTGCCTCCCAAAGGAGACCCATACCCGTGTCGCCCTTCAGCCATAGGGGCTGAAACAGTAGCAGCTGAACCGGGGTTGAGCTGTACTGAGAGGGCGAGTACGGAATCGACAGAGCCACAGCCGAGTCGATTACCGTGAGGGGCAGTGTGAAGGCCGCAAAATGACAAGAAGTCAACAGAGCCGCAGCTGAGTTGAGGGCTCGTGGTCATGGCAACAGAACCGTAGTTGAGTTGTGATGACCAGCCGGGGCGGACCTATGGTCTGACGCCCGCGGGTAATGGTCCCCGTGGGTCGGGGGTTCCCCAGTGCCCAAAGGGCCAGCCTGCTGGGGGCGCTTGGCATTTGCCAAGGCGGCCAAGTGCTCTGTCCGGAAGGGGACAGAGAGGTGCCAGCCCGCCATGGGTCGCTTGGTATTTGCCAAGGCGCCCCAGTGCTCTGTCCGGAATGGGACAGAGGTTGGGGCGGAGGCAGCAGCAGGCTGCGGGGAAGGAAGGGAGGCAACCGGGGCGGATCGACGATCTGTCGCCCGTAATAGGTGGGTTGCCTCCCTTGGCCCACCTGGCGAACCAGGGGGTGTCCCCTGGCAAACCAGGGGGTGAGCCAGTTTCAGTCAAAGTGCTGGCCTTCCTGCCTCCCGAAGGAGACCCATACCCAAGTCGCCCTTCAGCCATAGGGGCTGAAACAGTATCAGCAGAACCGGAGTTGAGTTGTACGAAGGGGGCGAGCACAGAATCGACAGAACCGCAGTTAAGTCGATAACTGTGATGGGCAGTGTGAAGGCCGCAAAATGACGAAAAGTCAACTGAGCCGCAGCTGAGTTGAGGGCTCGTGGTCACCGCAGCAGAACCGTAGCTGAGTTGCGATGACTCGAGAGAGTGACGATAGAAGGGAAGAGAGACAAAGATGAAGAGAGAGCGGGTTTTGGTGCGCCAGTCGAACCACCGGTCTGTGGGTTGGAGAATTCGGCGGACGAAATCTTCTTAACCCTCGCTTTACCACCCAATCGCTTCACATAAGTTTCTCCCTTAAACGAAAACATAGGCAAGACACAAAAACAGGAACAAGAATCGATCGATCGCGTAGCGAAATCGAAAAATACTTAGCTGCTCAGAGAAGTACGAGGCGAGGTGGAAGATGGCTGCCGAGAAAAGAGGAAGAGCACATGCGCTATGCGCAAGACATGGATACTCTCAGAGTTATGGTCCCTTCGGACTTTATTGTTTATGAGGCAGGAATGGCAAATCGCTGCCGCTTATTGCATTAGTGAGCCACGGTATAGTATGTGTAATTAAATATCGATTTACAAGTTCTTGGATCTATCGGATGTCAATCCTCTTACCACAAGACAAGATACGAACACCCGACACAATCCCACACAACACAATGCAACAATACAATACTGCACAATAAGACACGACACAACATGACACGACACAACACAACACAACGCAACACAACACAATGCAACACAGCACACAACACAACACCACACACAAGCACAACGCAAAACAACACAACGCAACACAACACAGCACAACACAACACAACACAACACATCACGACGCAACGCAACGCAACGCAATGCAATAGAAAGTAACGGAACGCAAAGCAACTTAACAGAACGCATCATGACGCAACACAACACAACGGAACGGAGAGCAACAGGATACAACACAACACAACGCAACTCAACACAAACTCAACGCAACACAACACAAACCAATGCAACACAACACAACGCTACGCTACATAACGTAACGCGCGCAACACAACACAACAGAATATAACACAACACAATGTAACAATACAACACAGCACAACCTGATAAACACAAGACAACACAACACAACAGAATATAACACAAAACAATGTAACAATATAACACAGCACAACCTGATAAACACAAGACAACACAACACAACAGAATATAACACAATACAGTGTAACAATACAACACAGCACAACCTGATAAACACAAGACAGCACGACACAACAGAATATAACACAATACAGTGTAACAATACAACACAGCACAACCTGATAAACACAAGACAACACGACACAACAGAATACAACACAATACAATGTAACAATACAACACAGCACAACCTGATAAACACAAGACAACACAACACGACAGAATATAACACAATACAATGTAACAATACAACACAGCACAACCTGATAAACACAACACAACACAACAGAATATAACACAATACAGTGCAACAATACAATACAGCACAACCTGATAAACACAAGACAACACAACACAACAGAATACAACACAACACAATGTAACAATACAACACAGCACAACCTGATAAACACAAGACAACACAACAGAATACAACACAATACAATGTAACAATACAATACAGCACAACCTGATAAACACAAGACAACACAACACAACAGAATATAACACAATACAGTGTAACAATATAACACAGCACAACCTGATAAACACAAGACAAGACAACACAACAGAATATAACACAATACAATGTAACAATACAATACAGCACAACCTGATAAACACAAGACAAGACAACACAACAGAATATAACACAATACAGTGTAACAATATAACACAGCACAACTTGAAAAATACAAAGCAACACAACATAACACAACTCACTGCAGTGCAATAGTTTATAATTGTAGTTTGTTCAAGAGGGATTCACTGCACTCGGAAAACACCATATGCGCTCCACCCAAATCTGCCAGCAACTATCTGACAGACTTCCGACGTCTGGCAAAATCCTATGCACTGGCAAGGTCTTGAAATGGGGAAAGGGGGAAGAGGGACCTATGAAGCAGTAAGCTGACACCATCAGAATGATGTACACATTAAGATGGGCAGCAAACAGGCCAGGTTTTAATGTTGCGGGCTGGGATTGAACTTAAGATGTCCGTGGCTCTGCCAACTAGCCTGCGTGCAGTACACTATCAATAAACAAGTTATGGACATGCCTTATAGGCAATAATGTTACCTATTTAGATCCTGTCCGTGATGTAGAGAGATTGCTGGAAGATTGAGAGAGCCCTGTAGTGATAATGACTGTTCCTTTGCAGCAGTGTTGTCCTTCCATTCCCATGTAGGTCAGACATTTCTACAGTGTTGTCTAGGTAATCCGACCAGTACAGACGATTATCTGCAATCCATGGAAAAGGAAGAGTCATAGCATTGCAATCTTTATACTCTGATGAGACCTGTAGAGTCAATAATAGGATATGTTTTTATACTGTTGTACTTTAGCGACCAGGTATTCCAGGTAGACCCAGGAAGAAAATATTGGACGGATTTGCGACAAGAGATAGATACATATGGAGGATCATGATCGCTAACGCCATGCGGCAGGGCACATGATGATGATGATGATGATGATGATGATGACTGTAGTGACGGATTTTCCGTGAGAGTACATGCAGCCAGTACTTGTTGGGTACGATTACCCCTTGTAGAAGTACCTTCAATGCAAGAAAGAACCCCCATTATTTTGAAAGAGAGGAGATTGTCCCTGTCTGAATGTTCACACTACTTCAACCGTACAGAGCTTTAATTTGCTCTAAACTGAATTATGGCTGCGCACTATATGGCACTATGAGACCATCCTACCTAGTTTCAGTTTCAGTTTCAGTTTCTCAAGATGACGTCTCCCCGCTCAGAACGAATTCCATATGCACTAACGTCACAGGTGCCATGTGTATGGTGATCATGACACAAGCCTTAAGCCTGCACGTACACCCATGAGCTGGCCAGCTCCTGAGGCTCTACCTAGACTGTTTTTCCCAGCCGTACATTAAAACTAATCTTAAATTTCTGCTTAAAACTGTTCTCTGAACGGGAAACCCAACTTACGACTGCGGCTTCAACTCTAAATTTCAAACCGAATTTGGAAAAAACCCGACAGTCATTCCTCTTCTGGGAATCCTTATCCGTCCTCACATGCACAAGACAGATATAGATTTAGCAGCGGTTTCAGACTTTCCAAATTTTCAAACAGCCCACCCTGGATCTTGACAACACCAAGGTTTTTTTTTAATCTTGCTTCCTTCCATAAAGACTGTACTAGCGGTCAGCTAGGCTGGAAGTAATACGAACCTGAATTGGATACATATGTTAAGTGCACAGGGAAGCTGGAGGGAAAGAGAACACCAGGTAGACCCAGGGAGAAAATATTGGACGGATTTGCAGGGTGGCTGAGGACAGAGAGGGTGGAAGATGTGCTTGCAGCGACAAGGGATAGATGCATTTTGGAGGGCCATGATCACAAACGCCATGCGGCAGGGCACATGATGATGATAATAATGATGATGATGATGATGATATCAAGTGCACTTTTGGCTCTAAGGAAAGTGATGTGCGGAAGGAAGTTAAGATAATTTAAGCCACTTTTTATATATTCTAGTGTCCTTAGTTATGTTTTACATTTTTATCAGATTCTTTAAGCCCTGGTGATAAATTCCGTTGAATGATCAACGCTAGGGGCATATCCTTAGGTATTGTGCTATAATGCACCTTTACGTGTTCTTAATTTTCTTTTCCATTCTTCCCTAGTAAGATCTTGTGTACGTTTTGAGATGCTTAATAGTTTTGATATGACTGCGCAGTCACCTGGTCTTTAAAAAGAATACTGACAAATACAATGACAACAACAATTACTACCATCATTATAATTACTATTATTACCAGTTTCATTATTACGATAACGGGTATTATTATCATTACTATTATCATTTATGAAATTAGTAGATGTAGTAGTAGCAGCAGTAGCAGTAGTATCATCATTATCACCCTCACCCTCACCATCATCATCAGCTGCAGCAGCAGCAGCAGCAGTAGCATAATTAAAAACAGAAGAAGAAGAAGAAGTAGCAGCAGTAGTATTAGTAGTAATAGTATTATTAGTAGTAGCAGCAGTAAGTAGTAGTAGTAGTAATAGTAGTAGCAGCAGCAGCATTTTCATCAGCATTTGTAGTGTTAGTAGTAGTAGTAGTATCAGCATTATTATCAACATTAGTAGTGGTAATGTAGTAATAGTAGTCTTATTATTGTTGTTGTTGATATTACTATCATCACTGTATTATCATTGTTATTGTTAGGATTATCGCTATTTTATCATCATCATCATTGAATTATCATAATATCTAGAAGCAGTAATAGTAGTGGTAGTAGTAGTAGTAGTAAGTAGTGGCGGTAGTAGTAGTAGTAGTAGTATCAGCATTATTATCAACAGTAGTAGTAGTAGTAGTCCTGTTATTATTATTGTCATTGTTGACATTACTGTCATCACTGTATCATCATTGCTATTATTAGGATCATCACTATTTTTTCATCATCATAATTAAATTATCATAATAACTAGTAGTAGTAGTAGTAGTAGAATAGTAGTAGTAGAAGTAGTAGTGTTAGCAATAATAGTAGTAATAGTAATAGTAGTAGTAGTAGTAATAGTAGTAGCAAAGAGAGTAAGCCAATAAGAGGGACCACTCTCTATCTGGCTTTACTAGCGAAAGTGAAGCCAGCGGCTTGGCGGTTGCCGCGAGCGCGTGAGTGGCCACTCCCTTCTTCCGGGATGATAACACACGTGTGGTGCCAGGCTAGTACTGTAAGTGGATCACTGACAGTGTGTATGCACTTTTCACAATCTCTGTCATACATGTATGATAAATAATAAGACCGTGTTCGGAATATTTATTCAGCGCCCCACCCCACTCCACAAAAAATGGAGAGAGAGAGAGAGAGAGAGAGAGAGAGAGAGAGAGAAAGACAGAGATACAGAGAGACAGAGACAGAGGGAGAGACAGAGAGAGAGAGAGAAAGAGAGATCCCTAGTTTTCTGGACAAGCCTATTTATGTTTGTTGTTTTACATTATTTGTTGGTTAATAAACAGCAGGCCACAGGTTCTTGATATACTTAAACAAACCAACAAAAACTACACCACCACCCACCCACACAGTCCCCTATCATCACTTCCCCCCAAAAAACCCCAACAACAACAACAAAAAAACAAACAAAAACAACCACACTGTTTCTTGAAAAAGAATGTCCTACTAATGCTGACGCTTCAGCATCTTTCACTTTTTGTCTTTCTGAAACTGGTGCGAATTTCTTGATGTTGTCTTTATCGTTAAGTGCAAACTTATATTCAGGAACAAATTTACAAGAGAAATCAGCTTGCACTTTGTACGTAATAGCAATCCCTTCTTTGTTCGATCGCATCAGAAATCCCGTTCTTATCTGTTCATGAGGAGCAACTGTTCCGAATTTGTGAACATGATTTCAATGTGTTTGACGACATGGACAGGCTGAGTGCTGGGAATGACCAGTCCAGCCCTGTATATCAGGTAGCTGTTTAGTGATAAGCAGTGTCCCCTGTGGTGTCCCCTCCAACTCACCCACCAACACCTTTATGCAATCTGTACACACTTTTCCTTTGACTTTTCTGGCAATATATCCAGGTAGAAAGAAACTCTAGGGAGAGCTAGACAACAGAAGGTCTTCAGAGAAGTAACCCCCTTTAGACAAGTGTTTCGGCCCTGAATTCCTTACACTCTCGGGGGGCCGGGCCACATCCAGGTCATGACTCCTGGATGCCCTTCTGCTGTTGTCTATTTTTTTTTTTGTACAGCTATGTACATCAGAATGTTTTCTTCCTACATATTCAGATCCCATATAGGCATAACTAGAGTAAATTAGAGATGTCTCAAGAATTTGATGTTCCTTGAGGGTTTCCTGTGCCTGATCAAATGGAGAGGTGTGTCCACACACACACACACACACACACACACACACACACACACACACACATACACACATACACACATGCTCGCACGCATAATCACGTGTATGTAAGCATGCACTTGGCACACACACATACATCCACATTCAGACCCGCTTACATATACACCCAAAACAAGAACAACAAACAAAACAACACAAACAAAAACAAAATAATGAAACAAAAATCACAAACACGAGTTTTCACATGACAAAAATTTTTGTTATGATATTGAGCAGAGTCACTGATGCAAAAAAAAAAAAAAAAGACTAAATTGTTTCATTTTGTTTAAATTTGATGTGATTCCATTTAAGAGTAAAACAAATATAGTCTGTTGATGCTTCCGAGACTTTTCAGTTTGGTGGCTGATTTGGCGTGGCCAGTTTTCTCTATGTTGTTAGTGTTGTTGGTGGATTTGGTACATCGAAGAGGGTCTCGGGACTGCACATCAGGTAAGTTGACACTTTGGATTGAAAGGGTTTATGAACTGAATAGAAGCTAGTTTAGTTTCAAAATGGTCAGCAAGACGCAGCAGTTTGCATATAGTGTGACGAGGACTGGTCCAGTCGATCATTGTGCATGCAGTTTTGTGCCCATTGTTTTGCATCTTGGGGACCACAGTAAATGGCACTTATGCATACTTTATACTGTAAACTTTATTTAACACTGAATACCCTATCTTTGTCTGTCTGTCTGTCTATCTTTGCCTCTCTCTGTCTCTGTCTGTCTGTCTGTCTCTTTCTCCCTCTTCAACGTATGCGTGTACGTGTATATTTTTGTGTTTTGTGCTTTTGTATTCGAGGATTTGTGTTGTTGTGTGTGGTGGTGTGTGTTGTGTGGTGTGTGTGTGTGTGTGTGTGTGTGTTGTGTGTGTGTGTGTGTGTGTGTGTGTGTGTGTGTGTGTGTGTGTGTGTGTGTGTGTGTGTGTGTGTGTGTGTGTGTGTGTGTGTGTGTGTGTGTGTGTGTGTGTGTGTGTGTGTGTGTGTGTGTGTGTGTGTGTGTGTGTGTGTGTGTGTGTGTGTGTGTGTGTGTGTGTGTGTGTGTGTGTGTGTGTGTGTGTGTGTGTGGTGTGTGTGTTGTGTGTGTGTGTGTGTGTGTGTGTGTGTGTGTGTGTGTGTGTGTGTGTGTGTGTGTGTGTGTGTGTGTGTGTGGTGTGTGTGTGTGTGTGTGTGTGTGTGTGTGTGTGTGTGTGTTGTGTGTGTGTGTGTGTGTGTGTGTGTGTGTGTGTGTGTGTGTGTGTGTGTGTGTGTGTGTGTGTGTGTGTGTGTGTGTGTGTGTGTGTGTGTGTGTGTGTGTGTGTGTGTGTGTGTGTGTGTGTGTGTGTGTGTGTGTGTGTGTGTGTTGTGTGTGTGTGTGTGTGTGTGTGTGTGGTGTGTGTGTGTGTGTGTGTGTGTGTGTGTGTGTGTGGTGTGTGTGTGTGTGTGTGTGTGTGTGTGTGTGTGTGTGTGTGTGTTGTGTGTGTGTGTGTGTGTGTGCGCGTGCATGCGTGTAAGTGTGCACATGTGTTCGCGCGCGCGTGTTTGTGTACACGCAAGACTATAAATTTCATGCTGTGTTTCTAGTTTTCAGTAAACTGCTGTATCGACCTATTGCTATCATTTCAGTTACAATTAGTGTTATATTCTGTGTTATACTTTCTCTCTGGGCAGGGACAGATAAAAATATACAATGTATGTTTATCTAGTACTCGGATAATAAGGATTCATTCATTCATTCTTTCGTTCATTCGTTCATTCATTCATTCATTCATTCATTCATTCATTCATTCATTCATTCATTCATTCATTTTCTTTCTCAGCCCTCTCTGTCCCTCGTCCCTCTCGCCCCATTTCACTTTGGCAAGTTTATTAGAACATCGAACTAGAAATTTAATTATTCTTTGCATAATTATAAATCTCAGTTACAATTGTTATCGCAAATAATCAGCGTGTACATATAGTAAATTTATCTTTCTTAATCCAGTGGAAATAAAACCGGCATCCTTTCTTTCGAGAAGTATGGCGGTTAATTGCCGCCTACCACTGCCTCGGCTCGCCATGTTGCTGCCTCCTGTTTGGCCTATAGTCCCGGAAGGAGGGAGTGGCCATTTGGAATGCGGGCATCCCTTGGCTTCACTTTTCGGGAAGAGTGGGCACTCTTACCGTAGGCAGTATTCTCTTTGATAGTAGTAGTAGTAGTAGTAGTAGTAGTAGTAGTAGTAGTAGTAGTAGTAGTAGTGGTGGTAGTAGTAGTAGTAGTAGTAGTAGTGGTAGTAGTAGTAGTAAGTATCAGTATCATCACATCCTCGTCACCATCACCATCATCATCATCATCATCATCATCATCACCACCACCACCACCACCATCACCATCATCATCAAATTTCATTACCATTTTGATTAACTTTTATTACCATTTTAATACCTTTTATTGTCATTATCATCAAGATAATATCATCATTTTCATTATCGTTATTAATAGTGGTAGTAACAGCGCAGGAGTGCACTACTACTACTACTACTAGTAGTAGTAGTAGTAGTATTTAAATTTCTGACAGAGTTCTGCATAAAACTTGACTCGACATGACATTAGGGTGTATCATCCATAGTAAACGCCAACAGGCGGAGGTCCAATATTTTTAGTAGTAGTAGTAGTAGTAGCAGCAGCAGCAGCAGCAGCAGTAGTAGTAGAAGTAGTAGTAGTAGTAGTACTAGTATCATAATTTTCATTCTCAATGTTAGAATGGGCGGTAAATAAGGAGCTCAAAACAGAAAAATGTTGCTATGGTTTGACCATTTAGTGAATATGTGACATTTACGCAAAGAACCTGGTGTTCTCTTTCCCTCCAGCTTTCCTGTTGTGACCAAGTGCTCTAATTCACCTTTCCTCATAAAATGGCTATAAATGTTGCCTGTCTTTTCCTAATCTTCCTTGTGAATGATCTTCTTGTATCTGCCACCATCAAGACTGTCTTGTTTGTTTTCTTTATTGTCCATGGAACTCTCAACATTCTTCTTAGAAACCACACTTCGGCTGCCTCAATCTTGTTCTGGCTTTGCGTGATGTCATGGCCAGACAAAACAAGATAAATGGGGATAAGGACCTGTTACTGTAAAAAAAAAAACGAAAAAAAAACCAGCAGACAAGGGAGGCAAAGAGAGAGAACAAAATCTGCCGTACTTACTGGGAATATCCACAGCCAAGCCTATGATAGCCATAGAGTCGCCAGAGTCGATGACTGCCCTGTCTGTTCCCTCATAACTGGCTCGCTCGATTTTGCTGGGAAAACCGTTTGCCCAAAACAGCACCCTGAACAAACAAACACACACACACACACACACACGCGCACACACACACATATATATATGTATTATATATACATACACACATACTTACACACACATACGCACACATACGCACACACACGCACACACATGCACACTCATACATACATACACACACACATGCATACACACACAGAAACATACACATGCACACACACACAACACACATACATAAGCACACACACATACATACACACACATACATATACAATAACACACACATACACAGATATATACACACACGTTCACATACACATGACATGAATCATATGCACTATTTTGTGTACTCAACTTGTATGTAAACTACTGCTAAATGTCTGCACGAGCCTTGAATCATATAATGTCATGCTATTTCTACAAAAAATAAAATCAAAGTATAATATTTCATCAGGAACAGAGTTCTTAAAATGTAATATTGAACCGATAATGTTATATGGTTGTGGACGTGGACAGTCAACAAGCAAAGCCAGAACAAGATTGAGGCAGCCGAGACGTGGTTTCTAAGAAGAATGTTGAATGTTCCATGGATCATTCATAAGGAAGATTAATAATAATAATAATAATTACAATATTTATATAGCGCAAAATCTTGATAAAATCAAATCTAAGCGCTGAAGCAGACACACACGCACGCACGCACGCACACACACGCACACACACACACACACACACACACATGGCTATAAATGGGGAGAAAGAATAAAAGCAATAAAAGCAATAAAAGCAAGAATAAAAGCAATGGAAAATTATAGAGAGCATAGCATATACAATTATATATTATAACCATGTGATTCCCCTCTGAGCGGAGACAGGCTGCAGAGGGGGGAGGGGGGGTTGAGTGAGGTTAGGATTTTATGCAGAGGAGAAAAGGTGGGTTTTGAGAGCGGACTTGAAGGAGACAAAAGTAGGTTGCTGACGGACTGAGAGAGGAAGTTTGTTCCAGGAGAGTGGACCAGAAACAGAGAAGGCTCGTGGACCATAGGTATTGAGCTTAGTGCGTGGAAAGCGAAAAGTCAGAGGATCGGAGGCAGAGCGGAGGGTACGTGAGGGAACATAGATCTCAAGTAGGCTTGACAGGTAATCGGGGGCTGCGTTATTGAGGCTTTTGTAGCACATGGTGTCTAGTTTGTATTGTATGCGCTTTGATACAGGGAGCCAGTGAAGTTGTGCCAGGAGAGGAGATATGTGGTCAGCTTTTTTCTTTTTGAGTACAAGGCGTACAGCATTGTTTTGAATGCGCTGTAGGATGTGAATGGTGGAGGCAGGAAGACCAGACAGGAGTGAATTGCAATAGTCAATGCGAGACATTATGAAGGAGAGAACGAGTTTTGCAATTGTTTCGACAGAGAGATACTTTCTGATCAGCCTTATACGATGGAGATGATAGTAGCAAGATCTGGCAGTTTGAGAAACAAAGTTGTTCATGGAGAGGGTAGAGTCAATGCAGACACCAAGGTTTTTAGCTGAATCAGAAATTGGGACTGATGTGTTACATAATGGGAGAGAAAGAGGAGGCAGCTGAGAAAGTTTCTGACGGGTGCCAATGAGGATAGCTTCTGTCTTGTCGTCATTAAGCTGAAGTTTGTTGTATGTCATCCAGTTCTTAATGTCCGAGTAACACTCAGTGGTGCGAGTCAACAGGCGCTGTATATTATCAGGTGAGTCACTGTCTTGAAGTTGGGTGTCATCAGCATAGAAGTGGTGTTTTATAGAGTGGGAGTTGATGATGGTGGACAGGGGGGAGGTGTAAAGAGTGAAAAGAACAGGGCCAAGGACAGATCCTTGTGGAACACCACAGGTCAGGTATGCAGGTTGAGAGTAAGTGCCATTGATGAGAACAGTTTGTTTTCTGTTTGATAAATACGAAGTGAAAAAGGAGAGAGCAATGTCAGAGATGCCAAAAGTATGATGAAGTCTAGAAAGGAGAATACCATGATCAATGGTGTCAAAGGCTGCAGACAGATCAAGGAGTGTGAGGAGAGAGACTTTGCCAGTATCAGTTGCAAGGAGGAGATTGTTGAGAATGTGTAGTAGGGCAGTTTCAGTGCTATGGCACTGGCGGTAGGCTGACTGGAAAGGATTGAGGAGATTGTTGGCAGACAGGTGAGAGTTCAGCTGGTTGAGGACGACTTTTTCAAGGAGTTTCGACAAGAAAGAGAGATTAGAGATAGGCCGATAATTTTTCAGTTCATTTGGGTCTAAATTGTGTTTCTTGAGGAGAAGACAGGTAGCATTTACAGGCCATTTTATGAGGAAAGGGGAATTAGAGCGCCTGGTCACAACAGGAAAGCTGGATGGAAAGAGAGCACCAGGTAGACCCAGGGAGAAAATATTGGACGAACTTGCAGGCTGGCTGATGACAGAGAGGGTGGAAGATGTACTTTTGGCAACAAGGCTTAGAGATGAGTTGTTCTCCAGAAATGGTGAATACGAGGTTGCATCAGGTCAAAAATGAAAAATAAAACAGGGATTGTGGATTTATGCTGATTAGAAAGGGACTGTTATCTAAATTCTTAATTATGCTTTAAAAAATCAGTGAGGCAGTCTGTTTTAATATTCTTGAGACTTGAAACAGGGGTCTATCAGGGTGTCGCGTACATTACGGTGTGACACATTTGAGATGTAAGCCACACAATTTTAGATACTGCATGCATAATTGCTATGGAAATATAATAAATAGCAAGGAAGAAAGCAATCAAGGCAATAAAAAGTGCTTTTGTGTCAAATTTGGATCACATATGACCCTTCTAAAAGTGTGACAATGTAACGTACGCGACATCCCCAATGTAACTTTGTCATGGACATTAACCATCAACAGACTTTTCTTGCAATGCCTACATAGTTCTTTCTGACAAGAAGCTCAAACAGTGTGCATATCAGAAAGTGCCACATCATTCAACAGCTGAGAGGAAAGTTAGGATCAGTGAATACCGTCACTGCATTACATGTGACGACAATAGTGCACATAAAAGGAAAAACACAGAAAATAGCAGTTTTCACTCCACAAAAGTTTATTATTCTAATAAACAGTGTTATAAAACACATTAGGATCTCTTTAATAACATTAGGGTCCATTTGGATGATAAATCATGACAGGATTCAAGGCCCCAGTTTACTTAGGTCCAACGTGGTGACTATGTCAGTGGACGAAACCGATGCGATGTCCTTCTCGGGCCAGTTGAAGGAACCATTGGTTTCCTTTAGGAAGCTGATTTCAAAGTCTTCTTCCTCCTTGGACAAGATCTGAAACATAGTGTAATAATATAAAATAGCAATACAAGCTTTTATTCCTTGTATTACTTCGTTACAGCTATAACGCCTGTAAAACACGCCATGTGAAGGGGACAATCTGTCAAAGAATTAATAGATGTTTTCATTCTCATACAGTTACTTATTGTATTAAGTAAGAAATACGCCTTCGTAACTTCTTTGCTACTGGTGATATGGTGTCATGTGACAAGCTGGAAGAATAGGGGGGGTGGATGTGCAAAATGTGGGTCGGTTTCCTCTGTGTACTAATCCCATAGATGGCCATAATATTTCAATAAAGTCTGTCTTGTGCATGTTGGCTTTGTACACTGAACCAATGGCAGAAAATCAGTTTTACACATTCATCATTATAAAGAAGTATGCACTTACTCTTTTACTGTCGCTATTGTCTGCAGTAAAAGTAGTAAACTTACCACTCTTCCATATTCTTTTAAGGATGTCTTCTGTCCATGTTTGACTGGAACATGTAGGCTACGATGACATACATCCTGGTCCTGAAATCATTGAACAAGGAAATTTACATCTGAGTCAATGTAACCAAATCATACTTTCCATATAATGATTTTCGTTAGTTATGCTGCAATAAAAGCAAAGCCATTAATAAAACGTTTGAAATCTTCATCTTCAAAAGTATACAAATTCAAATATTTACACCATATCAGATATTTAGATCCTATCAGTTTATACCAAATATTTATATCCTATCAGTTTATTAAAAAGTCTGGCTGAGCAATGAAATAAATTGTTCCTTTCAAAATCTATTCACTAAGCTGATATTTAACTTGAAAAAAATGATCCAGAAAAAAAATTAAATATCAATTAAGAGTGGCTGAAAATAGCTGAAAAGTCTGCTTGTCACAAGTAAAGTATGCGACGATCGTCACATCTAAATTACACAAAACTTTACGCACAACAAAATTACGTTTATCGTTTCTTGATAATGAGTACCCAATAATTTTTGAGAAAGATAAGAACTGAAAAGAACGATTTCTTCAAAAGTTCTGCCAGTAAGTGTGTTGTGCTTTACATGTGATGTAGCCACCGGAAGTCATCTTGACACATTCACAACATGGCGAGTGTCACAGTAATACGCGGGATGGCAGTGAGGAAAATGTTGAATTCCTGATCAGAAACAAATGAAATTGTGAAAATATCCAACAAAGGAAGACTTAAAATATGTGCAGGATTAACTGTTTTACAATTTTACGTTTGAACAAGCACCCAATCTCCCACAGTCGTATTCCGACCGTGCCGTGCATTTCCTGCGACAAGCTTGCTTCAAACTAAAAGACTGACGCTTCGGTTCTTTTTCGACTGCGTACTAAGATCAGTAAAACAAAAATGTACTTAAAATGCCTTTAAAAGATGAATGATATATTCATAAAAGTCATATTACTCACCTGAGTCGACGGTAGTTGAGGTTAAAGAAGAAATTGGCCGTTGTTTGGGCAGATTCGGTGCTTCCCGCGATAAGCGTCCCGTGTTTACAATCGTTGGAGAGTGTGACAAAGTACTTTTTGTGAAATACCGCGTCATTCCCTCGAGGGGTATACCCAAATAAATAGCATCATATGATCTGTTGTTATAAATATGTAGCTTGTATCAGCCTATCCAGGTCAGCGAATGTGTGAAGTCCCTGGTCAAATTTAGACTTCGTTCGCGGGCTGTCCCGTACATTACGGGCGTGACACAGCTGACAAAGGCTGATCATATTTTTTTTATTCAAGGTGCATTTCTCTGAAAAAGGTGATATTTCTCACATATATCTAATGCTCTTTCAGACTAAATATGTTAGAACTTCACTTGTTGCCGTGGTTGTATTCAAGTCCAGTGCAAAGTTACACAGAAAGTGTAACAAAATGTGTAAGCACGGGACGGGTATTTTTAGACCTTCGAATCACGCAAAATAAAAAAAGACTGACACAAATAACTGTACTAAATGTTTTATTGACACAACATCGATGCAGAAACAGGAAATTAACAACAGACGTAATCTAATAATGATGACAAATAATTTCAACTGAAGTGGGTGGCCTCGTGCAATATTCAGGCAGCCATTTTGAGGTTTCGTTTTCGATTTTCAGCAACATCAGCTCAAAGATCAATGTCCTACATGTCTGAATCTGATGTTACTGATCCCTTAATGTATACTGAAGCATGAGATGCCGTTGGCATCGGTGCAAAAGGTGCAGAAGAAATATGTTGAGACATATAAAGCATGCACCCTGCGGATTCACCATTTGTGGAGAACAACTCATATGCATATGAAGGGCCATGCTCGCCAACGCCATGTGGCAGGGCATGTGATGATTATGATGATGATAATATGTCATCAATAATGAAACAGTACTCAAAGGTTGTCCCATAACCTTAAAGCTTTGGAAGAGGGAACTAATACAATACAGACGTTAACTGTTCTCAGGGTCAGCGTTATGAAGGCTGTTGACATGGATCCGTTTAATTCTCATTAAAATTGATGATGACACTTACCTATTCACAGTGTCCAGTGCAAGTGGAGTACTAATATATGAAAAGTGACCAGTGGTGATGATGGTCCTCTGGGCAAAAGTGGTCATCGACATCATGACAATCACATTTTTACTTTTGCCTGTGTAGAAGATGAGTCTGGATAGTGGGTCTACTGCAAGTCTACCAACCGATAAACCTGAAAGAAATGAATACACAAATAAATGAATGACCTTTTTTGAACGTGTACGTCTAGAATATATGAATACACAAACAATTTAATTACCTTTTTGAACGTGTACTTCTGAAAAAGAAGTAAATATACAAAAAACAAAACAAAAAACGAATGACCTTTTTGAATGAGTACGTCTAATAGAAATGAATAGAGAAATAAATGAATGACCTTTTTGAATGTGAATGTCTAAATGAAATGGATACACAAATAAATGAATGACCTTTTTGAATGTGTACGTCTAAAAGATATGAATACACAAATAAATGATTGGACTTTTAAATGTGTACGTCTAAAAGATATGAATACACAAATAAATGATTGGCCTTTTTAAATGTGTACGTCTAAAAGATATGAATACACAAATAAATGAATGCCTTTTTAAAGTGTACGTCTAAAAGATTAAACAAATGAAATTCCAAATAAAGAATGTCCTTTATTCAACTTTTTTAATTTCTGTAAACAATGAATACACAAATAAACGAATGTCCTTTTTCAACGTGTACTTTTGAAACAAGTGAATACACAAATAAACGAATGTCCTTTTTCAACATGTACTTTTGAAAGATATGAATACACAAATAAATGAATGCCCTTTTTGAACATTACGTCTGGAAGAAATGAATACACAAACAATTGAATGTCCTTTTTGAACATTCAATTTGTGCATTTACTTGGTAAAGTCTGTGTGTCAGTAGACAATATTTCATTTATGTAGTCATATCTATGTGTCAGTGGAGAATATTTTATATTTATGTGTCATGTTTGTGTGCCAGTGGACAACATTTCATTTATGTAGTCACGTTTGTGTGCCAGTGAACAATATTCCATTTATGTAGTCATGTCTGTGTGTCAGTGGACAATATTCCATTTATGTAGTCATGTTTGTGAGTCAGTGGACAATATTCCATTTATGTAGTCATGACTGTGTGTCAGTGGACATATTCCATTTATGTAGTCATGTCTGTGTGTCAGTGGACAATATTCCATTTATGTAGTCATGATTGTGTGTCAGTGGACAATATTCCATTTATGTAGTCATGCTGTGTGTCAGTGGACAATATTCCATTTATGTAGTCATGTTTGTGTGTCAGTGGACAATATTCCATTTATGTAGTCATGACTGTGTAGTCAGTGGACAATATTCATTTATGTAGTCATGTTTGTGTGTCAGTGGACAATATTCCATTTATGTAGTCAGTTTGTGAGTCAGTGGAGATTATTTCATTTATGTAGTCATGTCTGTATATCAGTGGACAATATTTCATTTATGTAGTCATGTTTGTGTGTCAGTGGACAATATTCAATTTATGTAGTCACGTTTGTGAGTCAGTGGAGATTATTTCATTATGTAGTCATGACTGTATATCAGTGGACAATATTTCATTTATGTAGTCATGTTTGTAGGTCAGTGGACAATATTTCATTTATGTAATCATGTTTGTGTGTCAGTGGACAATATTCCATTTATGTAGTCACATCTGTGTCAGTGGACACTATTTCACTTATGTGGTCATGTCTGTGTGTCAGTGGAGAATATTTCATTTATGTAATCATGTCTGTGTGTCAGTGGAGAATATTTCATTTATGTAGTCATGTCTGTGTGTCAGTGGAGAATATTTCATTTATGTAGTCTTGTCTGTGTGTCAGTGGACAATTTTCATTTATTGTGGTCATGTCTGTGTGTCAAGTGGAGAATATTTTATTTATTAGTCATGTCTGTATGTCATGAAATGTCAATTATTCTATTGTCTTGTTGTATTCTATTACTGTCACATCTAACCCAAGTCTACTGTCTATTGTACTTCTGTTGTATTCTATTACTGTCACATTTAACCCAAGTCTACTGTCTATTGTACTTCTGTTGTATTCTATTACTGTCACATTTAACCCAAGTCTACTGTCTATTGTACTTCTGTTGTATTCTATTACTGTCACATTTAACCCAAGTCTACTGTCTATTGTACTTCTGTTGTATTCTATTACTGTCACATTAACCCAAGTCTACTGTCTATTATACTTCTGTTGTATTCTATTACTGTCACATCTAACCCAAGTCTACTGTCTATTGTACTTCTGTTGTATTCTATTACTGTCACATCTAACCCAAGTCTACTGTCTATTGTACTTCTGTTGTATTCTATTACTGTCACATCTAACCCAAGTCTACTGTCTATTATACTTCTGTTGTATTCTATTACTGTCACTCTAACCAAAGTCTACTGTCTATTGTACTTCTGTTGTATTCTATTACTGTCACATCTAACCCAAGTCTACTGTCTATTGTACTTTGTTGTATTCTATTACTGTCACATCTAACCCAAGTCTTTGTCTATTATACTTTTGTTGTATTCTATTACTAGTCACATCCAACCCATATCTGTCGTCTATTGTACTTCTGTTGTATTCTATTACTATCACATCCAACCCATATCTGTTGTCTATTGTACTTCTGTTGTATTCTATTACTATCACATCCAACCCATGTCTGTTGTCTGTTGTACTTCTGTTGTATTCTATTACTGTCACATCCAACCCATATCTGTTGTCTATCGTACTTCTGTTGTATTCTATTACTATCACATCCAACCCATATCTAGTGTCTATTGTACTTCTGTTGTATTCTATTACTATCACATCCAACCCATATCTGTTGTCTATTGTACTTCTGTTGTATTCTATTACTATCACATCCAACCTATATCTGTTGTCTGTTGTACTTCTGTTGTATTCTATTGCTATCACATCCAACCTGTATCTGTTGTCTATTGTACTTCTGTTGTATTCTATTACTGTCACATCCAACCCGTCTCTGTTGTCTATTGTACTTCTGTTGTATTCTATTACTGTCACATCCAACCCATATCTGTTGTCTGTTGTACTTCTGTTGTATTCTATTACTATCACATCCAACCCATGTCTGTTGTCTATTGTACTTCTGTTGTATTCTATTACTATCACATCCAACCCATGTCTGTTGTCTATTGTACTTCTGTTGTATTCTATTACTATCACATCCAACCCATATCTAGTGTCTATTGTACTTCTGTTGTATTCTATTACTATCACATCCAACCCATGTCTGTTGTCTATTGTACTTCTGTTGTATTCTATTACTGTCACATCCAACCCATATCTGTTGTCTGTTGTACTTCTGTTGTATTCTATTACTATCACATCCAACCCATATCTCTTGTCTATCGTACTTCTGTTGTATTATATTACTATCACATCCAACCCGTCTCTGTTGTCTATGATACTTCTGTTGTATTATATTACTATCACATCTAACCCATATCTGTTGTCTATGATACTTCTGTTGTTTTCTATTACTATCACATCCAACCCATATCTGTTGTCTATTGTACTTCTGTTGTATTCTATTACTATCACATCCAACCCATATCTGTTGTCTGTTGTACTTCTGTTGTATTCTATTACTATCACATCCAACCCATATCTGTTGTCTATTGTACTTCTGTTGTATTCTATTACTATCACATCCAACCCGTTCTCTGTTGTCTATTGTACTTCTGTTGTATTCTATTACTATCACATCCAACCCATATCTGTTGTCTGTTGTACTTCTGTTGTATTCTATTACTATCACATCCAACCCATATCTGTTGTCTATTGTACTTCTGTTGTATTCTATTACTATCACATCCAACCCATATCTGTTGTCTGTTGTACTTCTGTTGTATTCTATTACTATCACATCCAACCCATATCTGTTGTCTATTGTACTTCTGTTGTATTCTATTACTATCACATCCAACCCGTCTCTGTTGTCTATTGTACTTCTGTTGTATTCTATTACTATCACATCCAACCCATATCTGTTGTCTGTTGTACTTCTGTTGTATTCTATTACTGTCACATCCAACCCATATCTGTTGTCTATGGTACTTCTGTTGTATTCTATTACTATCACATCCAACCCACATGTTTTCTATGGTACTTCTGTTGTATTCTATTACTATCACATCCAACCCGTCTCTGTTGTCTATCGTACTTCTGTTGTATTCTATTACTATCACATCTAACACAAGTCTATTGTCTGTTGTACATCTGTTGTATTCTATTACTATCACACCCAACCCATATCTGTTTTCTATGGTACTTCTTTTGTATTCTAATACTAACACATCTAACACAAGTCTATTGTCTGTTGTACTTATGTTGTATTCTTTTACATTATTGTGTTACTATCACATTCAACCCCAGTCTATTGTCTCTTGTACTTCTGTTTTATTCTATTACTGTCACATCTAAACTAATTCTATTGTCTATTGTACTTCTGTTGTATTCTATTGCTATCATATCTAATCAAAGTCTGTTGTACTTCTGTTGTATTCTATTGCTATCATATCTAATCAAAGTCTGTTGTACTTCTGTTGTATTCTATTGCTATCATATCTAAGCAAAAGTCTATTGTCTATTATACTTCTGTTGTATTCTATTGCTAGCACATCTAACCCTAGTCTATTGTCTATTGTACTTCCTTTGTATTCTGTTACTATCACATTTAATTGCATTGTATTACATCGTAGTCTTGTCAAGTATTGTGGTGTGTGTGCGTCACAATAACATTTTATTGGAAGATATAGTATCGCATAATCTCTTATTGAACGGCGAGCCAACTCAGTCTGCTTTTTCAGTTACCAGACATCTTGACTGTGACAATCACTACTTTTCCGACATCAGCCGGCTTTACGGCTTCCTTTACGGCAATAGGTAGTTCCGCTTACGTTTCACGCTTTCCTGTGCTGGTGAAGTAATTTGAAAATGGATTTTTTTTTGCATCTTGTGCTGTGTTTTGATTTGTCATGGCATCGGGTGGGCGGTGCCCTATGAGACTGACCACTGAGCAGGCGATAAAATTGTTTCAAGAAACACTGGACGATAGTAATAGCAATAATATCATCAGTGATAGTGATGAGAGTTTTGTGACATTCAAATGATGAGTTGGTTTCTTTGGACGGTGGTGACACATCAGCAGGGCCTTATTCAAAGAAATGACAACTTTCTGAAACTCACCTGACACCATATGATCAGTGGAAAAGTCCACAGATGAGCACACACTTTTTTTTAGTGAGTTTTACTTATTTTTGCATCAAATAATGGTTTTACACTAGAAAATTTGCAGCCACTATAGAAAAGAAAACCCACGAACAAGTTGTGACATGTGTAACAGCTAAGATGTCTGGTTTTTGTCATTTTCGGAGATGTGACCTGAAGTCAATTAGAGGTGAAAAGCATCAAAATAAAGCAACAATGACATTTTTTGTGGTGGTGAACTTATTGCTATGATGTCAAGGAACATCTTCTTTTCTTAGAGTTTGGATGTACAAGGATTATCTGGTCAGCTGTACTGCTTTGAGTATCAACCATACAACTGTTTTTTGACTGTGCTGTAAACTATGTCTGTAATTAGCATTTCTATTTATCTCAATATCACAATAATATCAATGTAACATTATTCACAAGATGCACAATTTTATTTTGAACACGGGCATAGAAAATGTTAGCTGTAGGTTGGATACCAAAAAAGTTATCATCATTTTACTGACCTAACTCCCTCTTTGACAATTCGCATGGTGCAAAGCCTTCGGCCAGACTTAAAACCCCTAACGGACAATAAAAGTTAAATCTTATCGTAATGTATCATATTGCGTTGTGTGACAATGGTGTGGGTTTATTGTATTGTATTGTATCGCATTGTATTATATCATGCTGTATTGTGAGACACGAACAGAAACACCAATACCATTTATTTGTTGCAGAGACCTAGTAAACACCAATAAAATATAAAAATACCAACACAAATGTAACATACATCGATACAAACACAAATACAACTTAACATCAACAAAACAAATGTAACAGACACCAATACAAACGTAACTGACACTAATACAAACACAATACAAATATAACAAACACTAATACAGACATTAGTACAAGTGTGATAGACACTAATGCAAACGTAACAAACACCAATATAAACGTAACACATAACAAATGTAGCAAACAATACAAACTTAACACACCAATAGAAATGTAACAGGACACTAGTACAAACACCAGGACAAATGTAACAATAACACTGTCCTGTGACATCATTTCTTGTGGATTGGAGAAGTAAGTGTGTGTGTGTGTGTGTGTGTGTGTGTGTGTGTGTGTGTGTGTGTGTGTGTGGTGTGTGTGTGTGTGTGTGTGTGTGTGATGTGTTTTGTGTGTGACTGTATTTATGTGTGCATGTGCGCGCGTGAGAGCGAACGAACGTGCGTGCGCACACACACGCGCGCACGCGCGTGTGTGTGTGTGTGCACGTGTGTGGGTGTGACAGAAATTACTAGCTGTATAAAACATTGCGTGTTTCATCTTAATTTTGTGTGGAAGTGATCCATTTGCTGCATGCAATCACATGTAGCGTGGGGAGGTGTTTTTAATTGGGCTTGCATCATAATTGCACATAATTAATAATAATAATAATAATTACAATATTTATATAGCGCAAAATCTTGATAAAATCAAATCTAAGCGCTGAAACAGACACACACGCACGCACGCACACACACGCACGCACACACACGCGCGCGCACACACACACACACACACACGCGCGGCACACACACACACACACACACACACACACGCACGCACACGGCTATAAATGGGGAGAAAGAATAAAAGCAATGGAAAATTATAGAGAGCATATTATATACAATTATATATTACAATGTGATTCCCCTCCGAGTGGAGACAGGCTGCAGAGGGGATTGAGTGAGGTCAGGATTTTATGCAGAGGAGAAAAGGTGAGTTTGAGAGCGGACTTGAAGGAGAAAAAGTAGGTTGCTGACGGACTGAGAGAGGAAGTTTGTTCCAGGAGAGCGGACCAGAAACAGAGAAGGCTCGTGGACCATAGGCTATTGAGCTTAGTGCGTGGAAAGCGAAAAGTCAGAGGATCGGAGGCAGAGCGGAGGGTACGTGAGGGAACATAGATCTCAAGTAGGCTTGACAGGTAATCGGGGGCTGCGTTATTGAGGCTTTTGTAGCACATGGTGTCTAGTTTGTAATGTATGCGCTTTGATACAGGGAGCCAGTGAAGTTGTGCCAGGAGAGGAGATATGTGGTCAGCTTTTTTCTTTTTGAGTACAAGGCGTACAGCATTGTTTTGAATGCGCTGTAGGATGTGAATGGTGGAGGCAGGAAGACCGGACAGGAGTGAATTGCAATAGTCAATGCGAGACATTATGAAGGAGAGAACGAGTTTTGCAGTTGTTTCCACAGAGAGATACTTCCTGATCAGGCTTATACGATGGAGGTGATAGTAGCAAGATCTGGCAGTTTGAGAAACAAAGTTGTTCATGGAGAGGGTAGAGTCAATGCAGACACCAAGTTTTTAGCTGAATCAGAAATTGGGACTGATGTGTTACATAATGGGAGAGAAAGAGGAGGCAGCTGAGAAAGTTTCTGATGGGTGCCAATGAGGATAGCTTCTGTCTTGTCATCATTTAGCTGAAGTTTGTTGTATGTCATCCAATTTTTAATGTCCGAGTAACACTCAGTAGGTGCGAGTCAGGAGGCGCTGTATATTGTCAGGTGAGTCACTATCTTGAAGTTGGGTGTCATCAGCATAGAAGTGGTGTTTTATAGAGTGGGAGTTGATGATGGTGGACAGGGGGGAAGTGTAAAGAGTAAAAAGAACAGGGCCAAGGACAGATCCTTGTGGAACACCACAGGTCAGGTATGCAGGTTGAGAGTAAGTGCCATTGATGAGAACAGTTTCTGTTTGATAGATATGAAGTGAACCAGGAGAGAGCAATGTCAGAGATGCCAAAAGTATGATGAAGTCTAGAAAGGAGAATACCATGATGAATGGTATCAAAGGCTGCAGACAGATCAAGGAGTGTGAGGAGAGAGACTTTGCCAGTATCAGTTGCAAGGAGGAGATTGTTGAGAATGTGTAGTAGGGCAATTTCAGTGCTATGGCACTGGCGGTAGGCTGACTGGAAAGGATTGAGGAGATTGTTGGCAGACAGGTAAGAGTTCAGTTGGTTGAGGACAACTTTTTCAAGGAGTTTCGACAAGAAAGAGAGATTAGAGATAGGCCGGTAATTTTTCAGTTCATTTGGGTCTAAATTGTATTTCTTGAGGAGAGGGTGAACAATAGCAGATTTGAAAGAATCTGGGACAGTTCCAGTTTGGAGAGAAGTGTTGATGATGTCAGTGATGAATGGGAGGAGCGTAGGGAGACAGTCAGAGTAGAGAGAACCTGGAAGAGGATCCAGTTCGCAGGTTTTGAACGACATGGATCTGATTGTGTTGAGAATTTCTTCTTGTGAGACTGGGGTAAAAGTAGTAAGAGGTGTGCCAGAGAAGGAAGGGTCAGGTGGGCATGGTTGACAGAGTGTCCTGTCAAGCCTGTCACGAAGAGTTTGTATTTTGGTGGTGAAATACTTGGAGAATACAGATGGGAGTTCTTCATTTGTGTGTTTTGTTGGGACAGGTAAATCTTTTCGTGTGCCAAGGAGATGATTCATGGTTGTAAAGAGTTCTTTTGAAGAAGAGGCATTCAGGATTTTGGTTTGGAAATAGCTTGTTTTTGCAGATGCAATGAGGGTGGATACTTTTGTTTTAGAGGCTTGGAAAAGTCGCCTATGTACAGTGAGTTTGGATTTGCGCCAGCGGCGCTCTGCTCTGCGGCGGGCACGTTTTGCACAGGCAATCTCATGAGTGAGCCAGGGGGTAGGGGGGCGGCCAGGTAAAAGACAGGTTGTGGCTGGAGCATGAGTGTCCAGAAGATGGTGGAGAGTAGTATAGAATTCATCAGCAAGGTTATGTGACTTTTCAGAAAGGAGACGGAAGGCATCAGATGAAAATGTGGAGAGGTCGATAGATTTGAGATCGCGTCGAGTCACTGTGCGCATGGTACGGGAAGGAGGAGGAATGTCAAGAGAACAGAGAATTGCAGAGTGGTCAGATGGAAGGGCTGAAGTTAGATGGGTAGAAAGAACTAAGCAGTTGTCAGTAGCTGAATTGTGGTGATCACGAGAAATGATCCAGTCAAGAATGTGACCTTTTTGATGGGTTGGTTCAGAAATGTGTTGAGTCATATTGTGATTGGACAGAGAGTTGATGATATGTCTTGTGTCATAACGGTGAGTGTTGTCATAGTGGACATTGATGTCACCTAGAATGATGAGATTTCCAGGTAAGAGGCAGTAGTAATCAAGTAGTTGGTCAAAGTCAGAGAGAAACATGGATGTGGTGAGCTTGTTGGCAGAGCTAGGTGGAGGTCGATAGACACAGGAGAAGGTGATGGGGTGACAAACACCAACACTAATACGATCATAATAACGCCATACAAACACCAATACTACACATGAACACTGACCTGTTATGTCTTTTACTGTGATGACCCGAGTCTGGTTGAGAGGTAGAGCACGGATTCTTTGTCTCTGGTTCAAGCACAAGAAAACATCACAACATAAACACCTGGTCCCTGGGTTAGTCACTGTTAGTGTTATTGTTATTGTTGTATAAAGCCCAGCCGACTGTGTATAGCCATATCCGGGCTACAACGCTTTCAAAACATACAAAACTTCAACAGGAAAAAAAGAAGAAAAAGAAAAGTAAATTAAGTACACATATCAATGCATTCGTGCACATAATCTAAGGACATGCCTGTGGCGTTGACTACTCCCGTCCAATTTATCGCACTGGGGATTTCAAAAACACACCTGAATACAAACATAGCCATATCTAAGGACAGTCTTTGTAGGTCAAGTATGTTGCACACACACACACACACACACACACACACACACACACACACACACACACACAGTGTTGTCTTTTTACGTCACCTGAAGTGTACACATATAGAGTTATTGCTAAGTGTGTGTACGTCACCTGTAGAGTACATACACACAGTTATTGTTAAGTTTTTGTACGTCACCTGTAGTGTACACACACACAGTTATTGTTAAGTTTTGTAGGTCAACTGCTGTGTACACACACACAGTTATTGTTAAGTTTTTGTAGGTCAACTGCTGTGTACACACACAGTTATTGTTAAGTCTTTGTACGTCAACTGTTGTGTACACACACAGTTACTGTTAAGTCTTTGTACGTCAACTGTCGTGTACACACAGTTACTGTTAAGTCTTTGTACATCAACTGTTGTGTACACACACAGTTACTGTTAAGTCTTTGTACGTGAACTGTCGTGTACACACACGGTTACTGTTAAGTCTTTGTACATCAACTGTCGTGTACACACACAGTTACTGTTAAGTCTTTGTACGTCAACTGTCATGTACACACACAGTTACTGTTAAGTCTTTGTACGTCAACTGTCGTGTACACACACACAGTTACTGTTAAGTCTTTGTACGTCAACTGTCGTGTACACACACAGTTACTGTTAAGTCTTGTACGTCAACTGTCGTGTACACACACAGTTACTGTTAAGTCTTTGTACGTCAACTGTTGTGTACACACAGAGTTACTGTTAAGTCTTTGTACGTCAACTGCTGTGTACACACACAGTTACTGTTAAGTCTTTGTACGTCAACTGCTGTGTACACACACAGTTACTGTTAAGTCTTTGTACGTCAACTGTTGTGTACACACACACAGTTACTGTTAAGTCTTTGTACGTCAACTGTCGTGTACACACACAGTTACTGTTAAGTCTTTGTACGTCAACTGCTGTGTACACACACAGTTACTGTTAAGTCTTTGTACGTCAACTGTTGTGTACACACACAGTTACTGTTAAGTCTTTGTACGTCAACTGTCGTGTACACACACACAGTTACTGTTAAGTCTTTGTACGTCAACTGTCGTGTACACACACAGTTATTGTTAAGTCTTTGTACGTCAACTGTCGTGTACACACACAGTTATTGTTAAGTCTTTGTACGTCAACTGTCGTGTACACACACAGTTATTGTTAAGTCTTTGTACGTCAACTGTCGTGTACACACACACAGTTATTGTTAAGTCTTTGTACGTCAACTGTTGTGTACACACACAGTTATTGTTAAGTCTTTGTACGTCAACTGTCGTGTACACACACAGTTACTGTTAAGTCTTTGTAGGTCAACTGTCGTGTACACACACAGTTATTGTTAAGTTTTTGTACGTCAACTGTCGTGTACACACACAGTTATTGTTAAGTCTTTGTACGTCAACTGTCGTGTACACACACAGTTATTGTTAAGTCTTTGTAGGTCAACTGTTGTGTACACATACAGTTATTGTTAAGTACGTTGTACGTCAACTGTCGTGTACACACACAGTTATTGTTAAGTCTTTGTACGTCAACTGTCGTGTACACATACAGTTGTTGTTAAGTTTTTGTACGTCAACTGTCGTGTACACACAGTTACTGTTAAGTACGTTGTACGTCAACTGTCGTGTACACACACAGTTATTGTTAAGTCTTTGTACGTCAACTGTCGTGTACACACACATTCATTATTAAGTCTTTGTAGGTCAACTGTCGTGTACACACACAGTTATTGTTAAGTCTTTGTACGTCAACTGTCGTGTACACATACAGTTATTGTTAAGTCTTTGTACGTCAACTGTCGTGTACACACACAGTTATTGTTAAGTCTTTGTATGTCAACTGTCGTGTACACACACAGTTATTGTTAAGTCTTTGTACGTCAACTGTCGTGTACACACACAGTTATTGTTAAGTTTTTGTAGGTCAACTGTCGTGTACACACACACAGTTATTGTTAAGTTTTTGTAGGTCAACTGTCGTGTACACACACACAGTTATTGTTAAGTCTTTGTACGTCAACTGTCATGTACACACACAGTTACTGTTAAGTTTTTGTACATCAACTGTCGTGTACACACACAGTTATTGTTAACTCTTTGTACGTCAACTGTCGTGTAACACACAGTTATTGTTAAGTTTTTGTACGTCACCTGTAGTGTACACACACAGTTATTGTTAAGTCGTTGTACGTCAACTGTCGTGTACACACACAGTTATTGTTAAGTCTTTGTACGTCAACTGTCGTGTACACACACACAGTTATTGTTAAGTCTTTGTACGTCAACTGTTGTGTACATACACAGTTATTGTTAAGTTTTTGTAGGTCAACTGCTGTGTACACACACACAGTTATTGTTAAGTCTTTGTACGTCAACTGCTGTGTACACACACACAGTTATTGTTAAGTCTTTGTACGTCAACTGTCGTGTACACACACAGTTATTGTTAAGTCTTTGTACGTGAACTGTCGTGTACACACACAGTTTATTGTTAAGTACGTTGTACGTGAACTGTCGTGTACACACACAGTTATTGTTAAGTACGTTGTACGTCAACTGTCGTGTACACACACAGTTATTGTTAAGTCTTTGTACGTCAACTGTCGTGTACACACACAGTTACTGTTAAGTACGTTGTACGTCAACTGTCGTGTACACATACAGTTATTGTTAAGTCTTTGTACATCAACTGTCGTGTACACACACACAGTTACTGTTAAGTACGTTGTACATCAACTGTAGTGTACACATACAGTTATTGTTAAGTCTTTGTACGGTACCTGTGGTGTATACACAGGTACACATACACAGCTTTTAACGTCAACTATAGTGTACACACACAGTTAAGTCTTTGTACGGTACCTGTGGTGTATACACAGGTACACATACACAGCTTTTAACGTCAACTATAGTGTACACACACAGTTAAGTCTTTGTACGGTACCTGTGGTGTATACACAGGTACACATACACAGCTTTTAACGTCAACTATAGTGTACACACACAGTTAAGTCTTTGTACGGTACCTGTGGTGTATACACAGGTACACATACACAGCTTTTAACGTCAACTATAGTGTACACACACAGTTAAGTCTTTGTACGGTACCTGTGGTGTATACACAGGTACACATACACAGCTTTTAACGTCAACTATAGTGTACACACACAGTTAAGTCTTTGTACGGTACCTGTGGTGTATACACAGGTACACATACACAGCTTTTAACGTCAACTATAGTGTACACACACAGTTAAGTCTTTGTACGGTACCTGTGGTGTATACACAGGTACACATACACAGCTTTTAACGTCAACTATAGTGTACACACACAGTTAAGTCTTTGTACGGTACCTGTGGTGTATACACAGGTACACATACACAGCTTTTAACGTCAACTATAGTGTACACACACAGTTAAGTCTTTGTACGGTACCTGTGGTGTATACACAGGTACACATACACAGCTTTTAACGTCAACTATAGTGTACACACACAGTTAAGTCTTTGTACGGTACCTGTGGTGTATACACAGGTACACATACACAGCTTTTAACGTCAACTATAGTGTACACACACAGTTAAGTCTTTGTACGGTACCTGTGGTGTATACACAGGTACACATACACAGCTTTTAACGTCAACTATAGTGTACACACACAGTTAAGTCTTTGTACGGTACCTGTGGTGTATACACAGGTACACATACACAGCTTTTAACGTCAACTATAGTGTACACACACAGTTAAGTCTTTGTACGGTACCTGTGGTGTATACACAGGTACACATACACAGCTTTTAACGTCAACTATAGTGTACACACACAGTTAAGTCTTTGTACGGTACCTGTGGTGTATACACAGGTACACATACACAGCTTTTAACGTCAACTATAGTGTACACACACAGTTAAGTCTTTGTACGGTACCTGTGGTGTATACACAGGTACACATACACAGCTTTTAACGTCAACTATAGTGTACACACACAGTTAAGTCTTTGTACGGTACCTGTGGTGTATACACAGGTACACATACACAGCTTTTAACGTCAACTATAGTGTACACACACAGTTAAGTCTTTGTACGGTACCTGTGGTGTATACACAGGTACACATACACAGCTTTTAACGTCAACTATAGTGTACACACACAGTTAAGTCTTGTACGGTACCTGTGGTGTATACACAGGTACACATACACAGCTTTTAACGTCAACTATAGTGTACACACACAGTTAAGTCTTTGTACGGTACCTGTGGTGTATACACAGGTACACATACACAGCTTTTAACGTCAACTATAGTGTACACACACAGTTAAGTCTTTGTACGGTACCTGTGGTGTATACACAGGTACACATACACAGCTTTTAACGTCAACTATAGTGTACACACACAGTTAAGTCTTTGTACGGTACCTGTGGTGTATACACAGGTACACATACACAGCTTTTAACGTCAACTATAGTGTACACACACAGTTAAGTCTTTGTACGGTACCTGTGGTGTATACACAGGTACACATACACAGCTTTTAACGTCAACTATAGTGTACACACACAGTTAAGTCTTTGTACGGTACCTGTGGTGTATACACAGGTACACATACACAGCTTTTAACGTCAACTATAGTGTACACACACAGTTAAGTCTTTGTACGGTACCTGTGGTGTATACACAGGTACACATACACAGCTTTTAACGTCAACTATAGTGTACACACACAGTTAAGTCTTTGTACGTACAGTGTGTATCGTACATGTTTAAGTTATTGTCACAAGACCTTGTACGTCCGTGTGTGCATACACACACACAACTTGTTAGTGTAAAGTCATCTTTGTACGTCAGCTGTAGTGCATACACACATGTTAGTGTTAAGTCTTTGTACGTCAGCTGTAGTGCATACACACACTGTTAGTGTAAAGTCTTTGTACGTCAGCTGTAGTGCATACACACACTGTTAGTGTAAAGTCTTTGTACGTCAGCTGTAGTGCATACACACACTGTTAGTGTTAAAGTCTTTGTACGTCAACTGTAGTGTACACAATATAGAGTTATTTAAGCCTTGTTCGTCAGCTGTAGTGCATACACACACTGTTAGTGTTAAAGTCTTTGTACGTCAACTGTAGTGTACACATATAGAGTTATTTCAAGCCCTTGTTCGTCAGCTGTAGTGCATACACACACTGTTAGTGTTAAAGTCTTTGTACGTCAACTGTAGTGTACACATATAGAGTTATTTGAGTCTTCGTTCGTCAGCTGTAGTGCATACACACACTGTTAGTGTTAAAGTCTTTGTACGTCAACTGTAGTGTACACATATAGAGTTATTTTGAGTCTTCGTTCGTCAGCTGTAGTGCATACACACACTGTTAGTGTAAAGTCTTTGTACGTCAACTGTAGTGTACACATATAGAGTTATTTTGAGTCTTCGTTCGTCAGCTGTAGTGCATACACACACTGTTAGTGTAAAGTCTTTGTACGTCAACTGTAGTGTACACATATATAGTTATTTTGAGTCTTCGTACGTCAGCTGTAGTGCATACACACACTGTTAGTGTAAAGTCTTTGTACGTCAACTGTAGTGTACACATATATAGTTATTTTGAGTCTTCGTACGTCAGCTGTAGTGCATACACACACTGTTAGTGTAAAGTCTTTGTACGTCAACTGTAGTGTACACATATAGAGTTATTTTGAGTCTTCGTACGTCAGCTGTAGTGCATACACACACTGTTAGTGTAAAGTCTTTGTACGTCAACTGTAGTGTACACATATATAGTTATTTTGAGTCTTCGTACGTCAGCTGTAGTGTACACACAGCATTGGAATTTCACCTTTAGAACAAAGCATAATGTAATACTTTTGATCTGAACACTAACAAATTCAAACGTAAGTCTTTCAGAAATCTATAAAACTGCTAAAAAAGGTCGTGCCTTTTCCAGGTCCGGTCAATTGTCAGTTGTACAAACTCATGTGTGTGTGTTGTGTGTGGTGTGTTTGTTGTTAGTTGTGTGTGTGTGTGTGTGTGTGTGTTGTGTGTGTGTGTGTGTGTGTGTGTGTGTGTGTGTGTGTTGTGTGTGTGTGTGTGTGTGTGTGTGTGTGTGTGGTGTGTGTGTGTGTGTGTGTGTGTGTGTGTGTGTGGTGTGTGTGTGTGTGTGTGTGTGTGTGTGTGTGTG
>JAPXFY010000029.1:45595948-45600948 GCA_030674185.1 Monoplex corrugatus
CAGTGTCTGTAATGTTACATGCTGGTACTAAGGACAACCAGGTGTTAGTCAGGTGATCTCTGTATGGCCAGTGTCTGTAATGTTACCTGCTGGTGCTAAGGACAACCTGGTGTTAGTCAAGTGATCTTTGATTGTATGGCCAGTGTATGTAATGTTACATGCTGGTGCTAAGGACAACCTGGTGTTAGTCAAGTGATCTTTGATTGTATGGCCAGTGTCTGTAATGTTACCTGCTGGTGCTAAGGACAACCTGGTGTTAGTCAAGTGATCTTTGATTGTATGGCCAGTGTATGTAATGTTACATGCTGGTACTAAGGACAACCAGGTGTTAGTCAGGTGATCTCTGATTGTATGGCCAGTGTCTGTAATGTTTCCCTGCCTGCATTAAGGACAATCCTGTCTTAATGAGAAGATCTTTGTTTTGCCAGTGTCAAAGCTTATATCTTTGTGCATTCACTGTCTCACTCTTTTCAAGAGACTCGATTTATAGCTGTGCCCCCACCCCTTTTGTCTTTTTTTCTATAGAGGGTTTTGTTTTCAGCGTGGACAACCTGGGATCTTAAAGAGTGTTGAATGGATTGTTGTAGCTTTATAGCAATGTTTCACCGTTACATTATTCACAGTATCTGCAGCTCTTCAACATGAACACGGGAGAAAAGATGACATTTCAAAGTACATAGAATCAAAGTATCTGATGTGAATTTCATTAGTGATCATTTTCATTTTATGGTTGTAAACAAAAAGTAAGTCACTTTAGAAGATTCACAATAGAAAGTTTAAAACTGACATGATCACACGTCTTCCATACACCAAAACACATTTATAGGCAGCGGTCAAAGAGATGAAATGTAAATCAGCAATGACCCACCTCTACCCAGTAGATGGTTTGTTCAACAGGATCGTAGTCGACACCATGGGGAACTTGGTTAGGACTGTCCATGGGTACAGAGTACAACATGCTTTTTGTCTCCACATCCATGCGCCAGATGCTGTATTCATTTCTAGAACGGCCGGCCAACAGGACATCAGGGAAGTGCTCAGTGTCTGCAAAAACAGAAATAACAAAGGACTTCATATGCTGTGCAGATTTACCTACTTAAACTTCGACACTCCCGCATCATTCAACGCATGAGGCAGCAAGAGCGCTACAACTGGTTTAATCAGCAGAAAATCTCTGGGCATTATTCTAAAGAAAAGCTGGAGAGAAAGAGAGCACCAGGCAGAGCCAGGGAAAATATTAGACGGAATTGCAGATTGGCTGAGGAGAGAGAGGGTGGAAGATGTGCTTGCGGCAACAAGGGATAGATGCATATGGAGGGCCATGATCGCCAATGCCATATGGCAGGGCACTTGATGATGATGATTATTCTTATGTCTGTCCTTCAGTTGTAGTCTCTGTCAAACGTACGGCGCCAGTTCATTTATGGTATTCCCTTCTCTCGCTGCTTGGTGTTCTTTGAGTTCTCCGTCTACAACGTTTCCATATTCTATTTAAGGTAATCTGGCAGTAAACTTTGCCCGAGGTGGACAACGACTTGACAACACAGTCTCCACCCGACTTGAACATATCTGATGTGGTACCATAGATACCTGGGAAGTTGTTGTTGTTGTTCAGGCATCTGACTGCGTTTCTCACTCCGTCTTTGGTGAAGTCCTCCGTACTGATGGGCGTCAACTCAGGAGACAATTGACAACCACACAATAGAAAAGGTCGACCACTATATCTACCTTGGTCAGTATATATATCGATGGACTCAGCCTCAAAGGAACAAGAGATCAGACGTGGCATTACGCTCGGATGGCAAGCATTCGGTAAAGCAAGCGCCATCTTTAGAAATAAAGATATGCCGATTGTATTAAAACGCCAAGCGTACGACGCATGCATAACGCCGACTGTGACATATGGAGCCGAAACATGGAACCTGAAGAAACGTCAGCTCCTAAAACTGCGAACCATGCAAAGGGCCCACGAACGGATAATGATGGGAATCACCTGGAAGGACCGGAAAACGGCAGCATGGGTAAGAGGAAAAACCGAAGGTCCATCTGCATCTGCTGTCTGATGAGATGATCGTTCCCAGATATTTAAACTCGATCAACAAGTCTCAAGGTTGTGCCGTTTTCTGTTGTTTTGCATGAGGGGATTTCACGTTTTTTACTGATTACCATGACTTCAGTTTTCTTGCTATTTAGCTCCAACCCTTTACTTTGCTGAACATTGCTTTAGGTCAACTAAGTTTAAAGCAGATTATAGGAAGCTGGAACAATTTCATACCATAACACTATAACTTTCAACTTGTGCGTGGTTTCTGTTTCAGTTTCTCAAGACGGCGTTTCCACGCTCGGAATATGTTCCATATGCGCTGATGTCACCGATGCGATGCCGGCCATGTGATGGAGAAGATCCAAAATGATCCTGGCATAAGCCTTAAGCCTGTACCAAAATGATCCTGGCAAAAGCCTTAATTAAGCCTGTACCAAAATGATCCTGGCATAAGCCTTAAGCCTGTACCAAAATGATCCTGGCATAAGCCTTAAGCCTGTACCAAAATGATCCTGGCATGAGCCTTAAGCCTGTACCAAAATGATCCTGGCAAAAGCCTTAATTAAGCCTGTACCAAAATAATCCTGGCATAAGCCTTAAGCCTGTATCAAAAAGATCCTGGCATAAGCCTTAAGCCTGTATCAAAATGATCCTGGCATAAACCTTAAGCCTGTACCAAAATGATTCTGGCATACGCCTTAATTAACCCTATACCAAAATGATCCTGGCATAAGCCTTAAGCCTATACCAAAATGATCCTGGCATAAACCTTAAGCCTGTATAAAGGTTTGTGTGTTGGCCAAATCTTGAGGTCTGACCTGGTGTATGGGTTTTATCTCTTATCGTTGTATCAGTCTGTCAGTGGAATATTCTACGCTGCATTGTAATGACATGTGTATCTTGTTCTGTAATGCTAAAGGGATGAACATTCAACTAATCCTGTTGTATAAACTGACCTCGCCAACGCCCAGTACAATCACATCACAAAAGTCACCCTCCTCCCCAAACAATACAATGCACAGCCTCCATCTGCTCATAACAGAATCGTCTCCATTGTCTTTCTCCTTCACTCCATCTTCCATCCCCGATTAAACAGAGAGAGAAGAGAGAGAGAGAGAGAGAGAGAGAGAGAGAGAGAGAGAGAGAGAGAGAGAGAGAGAGAGGAGAGAGAGAGAGAGAGAGAGAGAGAGCAAGCGTTTCAGTTTTAGTTTCAGTTTCAATTTCTCAAGGTGACATCTCCGCGCTCGGTATGAATTCCTTATTCACTATCATCACAGGTGCCATGTGGTGGAGAAGATCCAAAATGATCATGGCACACGCCTTAAGCCTGCACATAAACCCATGAGCTGGCCAGGTCCTGAGATCCTACCTAGATAGTTCCAGAACTCTGAGGTCGTAGGGGAGCGAGATGACAGAGACCTCAACTTTTCCCGGGGCCAGCACCATATACTTTTAGGGATCATTTCAATACGTATGTTCTACCGAGAACAAACAATAATTACCAAGCAACAACAACAACAAAAACCAACAACAATAAAACCAAGACAATGTTAAAAAAGATAAACAATCATTCAAAACAAAGGCGCACACCTTGAAATTACAACGTGCACATTTCAACAATACTGAGATAGTGAGCTTGAAAGCAAGCCAAGGTCATGAAAAGGACACGTCCAAGTTAACGTTGGCACAAATGCTAACAACAGCTGGTAACAACTGGATGAAACTTAAGTGTATGACAGCGTGGAATAAAAGTATTTGGGCTTTTCCTGAAACAGAGATAAGGAAAAGTGAAGAAAAGAAAAAGACAACTGAAGAACGAGCAAGTTTGTCAAACCGTTGGTGTGTGTGTGTGTGTGTGTGTGTGTGTGTGTGTGTGTGTGGTGGGGGTGGTGTGTGGGGGGTTTGTTGATTGCTATCCAGATATGTCTGTAAGTTTGTCGTGATATTATATATGGGTGTTTCCTCTTTGCTGTTGTTGTCGTTGTTGCTGTTGTTGTTGTCGTTGTAGCTGTTACTGTCGGTTTATCATCTGTGTTGGTGTGTTTGTATGAATGTATGTATATGTGTGTATGTCTGCAGTGCGGGCATGTGGGTATTTGTATGCATTTACTGTTAATTGTTATTTTCATCCCTTACCTGTTTATTTATCTACGTGCTCCTGTATTTCGTGTTTATTTATTCACCTACTTACTTCTTATTCACTTACTCACTTACTTATTCACTTATTTACTTACTTATTTATTTACTTACTTACTCACTTTCTTACATACCTATCTATAAATAGTATAATTAAAAAATATTGTCTTCACCAGTGGTAGGCTGATAAAATACCAATAAAAATATAGACCAGGTAAACCAGTATAGGTAGGGCCTCAGGACCTGACCAGTTCATGGGTTTATGGGCAGGCTTAAGGTTTGTGCCATGATCACCGTACACATGGCACCTGTGACGTTAGTGCATATATGGAATTCGTACCGAGCGCAGAGACGTCATCTTGAGAAACTGAAACTGAAACTAAGTGTATGGCAGCATCCTCTGCCCCGTCAAGTGGGATGGTGATAGCCTTCATGTTGAACACAGCCAGCATCAGCTGGTTCTCACCTGTCTCACCTGTCGGCGTCACCGGTGTTCAGTGTTGGCTGCTGCACATCTGGATGCCACCATCTCCGCTCTGTCTTGACTTTTGTGGACAATTTCTTGAATATATAGGCCAGTGATGTTGGTTATGCTCTCGACGATGTATGAATTTGGAGGTCTGCCTTTCTTCCTTTTTGCCTCTGTTTTTGTTTTGCTTTTGTTTTTGATTTTTTTTGAAAGAGGGTTGCCATGAGGTCGGAATTCTTGCTGCGTGACACATGTCAGTGTGTTTTAGTCTTTTCTTGTTGACGTCTGCTAGCAGTTTTCTGCTGGTGTCAAGTTCTTCCAGGACACTTTCATTAGGTCTTCTGATTGTCC
>JAPXFY010000029.1:45605948-45745948 GCA_030674185.1 Monoplex corrugatus
GATCTGTTCTGCTTGTGGTCAATCATAATCTGTTGTGTTTGTGGTCAATCATGATCTGTTGTGCTCGTGGTCAATCATGATCTGTTGTCTCTGTGATCAATTTTGATCTGTTGTGCTTGTGGTCAGTCCTGATCTGCTACGTTTGTGGTCAGTCCTGGTCTCTTGTATTTGTGGTCAATCCTGATCTGTTCTGCTTGTGGTCAATCCTGATCTGTTGTGTTTGTGGTCAGTCCTGATCTGCTGCGTTTGTGGTCAGTCTTGGTCTGCTGCGTTTAATAATAATAATAATAATAATATATTTTATTTATATAGCGCAAAATCTTGACAAAATCAAATCTAAGCGCTGAGCGTATACATGCATACATACCTACATACATATGAGCGTATACATGCATACATACATGCTTACATACTTACATACATAAATCTAAGCTGAGCGTATACATGCATACATACATACATACATAAATCTAAGCGTATACATACATACATACATACATACATACGTACGCACATGCATACATAATAATTACAATATTTATATAGCGCAAATCTCGACAAAATCAAATCCAAGCGCCGAAAAGACACACACGCACACACGCACGCACGCACGCACACACACACACACACACACACACACACACACACACACACACACACACACACACACACACACACAAACATGCATGGCCACAAATGGGGAGAAAAGAATAAAAGCAATAAAAGCAAGAATAAAACCAATGGAAAACCACAGAGAGCACATCATATACAATTATATATTAAAACAAAGTGATTCCCCTCCGAGCGGAGACAGGCTGCAGAGGGGGGTTGAGTGAGGTTAGGATTTTATGCAGAGGAGAAAAGGTGAGTTTTGAGAGCGGACTTGAAGGAGGCAAAAGTAGGTTGCTGACGGACTGAGAGAGGAAGTTTGTTCCAGGAGAGTGGACCAGAAACAGAGAAGGCTCGTGGACCATAGGTATTGAGCTTAGTGCGTGGAAAGCGAAAAGTCAGAGGATCGGAGGCAGAGCGGAGGGTACGTGAGGGAACATAGATCTCAAGTAGGCTTGACAGGTAATCGGGGGCTGCGTTATTGAGGCTTTTGTAGCACATGGTGTCTAGTTTGTACTGTATGCGATTTGATACAGGGAGCCAGTGAAGTTGTGCCAGGAGAGGAGATATGTGGTCAGCTTTTTTCTTTTTGAGTACAAGGCGTACAGCATTGTTTTGAATGCGCTGTAGGATGTGAATGGTGGAGGCAGGAAGACCAGACAGGAGTGAATTGCAATAGTCAATGCGAGACATTATGAAGGAGAGAACGAGTTTTGCAGTTGTTTCGACAGAGAGATACTTCCTGATCAGGCTTATACGATGGAGATGATAGTAGCAAGATCTGGCAGTTTGAGAAACAAAGTTGTTCATGGAGAGGGTAGAGTCAATGCAGACACCAAGGTTTTTAGCTGAATCAGAAATTGGGACTGATGTGTTACATAATGGGAGAGAAAGAGGAGGCAGCTGGGAAAGTTTCTGACGGGTGCCAATGAGGATAGCTTCTGTCTTGTCGTCATTAAGCTGAAGTCTATTGTGTGTCATCCAGTTCTTAATGTCCGAGTAACACTCAGTGGTGCGAGTCAACAGGCGCTGTATATTATCAGGTGAGTCACTATCTTGAAGTTGGGTGTCATCAGCATAGAAGTGGTGTTTTATAGAGTGGGAGTTGATGATGGTGGACAGGGGGGAGGTATAAAGAGTGAAAAGAACAGGGCCAAGGACAGATCCTTGTCAGTCCTGGTCTCTTGTATTTGTGGTCAATCCTGATCTGTTCTGCTTGTGGTCAATCCTGATCTGTTGTGTTTGTGGTCAATTCTGATCTGTTGTGCTTGTGGTCAATCCTGATCTGTTCTTTTTGTGGTCAGTCCTGGTCTGTTGTGCTTGTGGTCAGTCCTGATCTGTTGTGTTTGTGATCAATTCTGATCTGTTGTGTTTGTGGTCAATACTGATCTGTTTTTCTTGTGGTCAATCTGGATCTGTTGTGTTTGTGGTCAGTCCTGACGGCTATCAGTTGTGGGGATTTTGGATTTTGTCTGAGAGAATTTCATAGTACTCCGACAATTCCATGTGATCTCAATCCAAATCTGCCATGCTTGGGGACAGTGAGGAACAATGGACAAAATATGAAAAACTCGACAAATGAAGCTTGTGAAGAAATCACTATAGCTACAAGAAAGGTACACAAGAATTGGATGACAAACGAAGTGTTAGAGTTGATGAACATAGGAAGGTATAAGAAAGAAAAAGAGGAAGAATACTAAAAGATAGGGAAGGAAATCAGGAATAAGTGCAATGGAGCTAAGTAAGCTTGGCTTGAACCAAAGTGCAAAGAAAGAGAAGACTGACACAAAACAGACCCTGAGTTTATGTACAGAAACACTGAAGATATTGTTCACAAGGAAAAGACGTGCACATCACCTGGTTGCTTAAAATCAAAAGATGGTAAGATAATTATGGAAAAAGACAAAACATTAAATAGATGGGGAGAGTACATCAAAGACCTTTTTGACGATGACAGAAAAGAGGAACACGTCACTATAAAGAACTCTTTAGGACCACCAGTGATGCAAGATGATGTTACAGCAGCGAAAATGAAACTGGGAAAAGTTCCAGGATCGACAAGACAATATTATTACAGAAATGATTGAGGTTGGTATGAATTTGGTACTAAAAAAGTAACAGTCCTCCTCAATGAAAATTATGACACCGAAAAAATCCCTGCAGATGTGTCGAAGTCAATTTTCATTGCACTTAAAAAAATTATTTTAAAAAAAAGCAGGGCTACTGAATGCGAACTCCATTGTGCAATCACCTTGATAAATCATTACACAAAAAGTCTGTTAAGTATAATCATGAGGAGGACAAGGAATAAAATCAATGCAGAATTTGTTGAAAGGAAAGGTATCGGTAATGCCACATATACCAGAAGAACTCTCAAAGAAAGACCGTTTGAGTTGAATAAGGATTTATATTCATGTTTTGTTGATTATACCAAGGCTTTTGATTGGGTAAGACCCGAATAATTGATCAATCAAGCTGGAAAAGCTCAATCCTGATCGAAAGATATAAGAATAATAGGGAATATGTATTGGGAACACACAGCAGCAAAGAGAGTACAAAATGATATACATTCTTTTCAAAATATCAAAAGAGTGGTCAGACAAGGATGTCTTTGTCAGCAGATGTTATGGTCAAACCATCACGTACAACCCGGATAAATGCCCTGGGATAAAAGATGGAGGAAAAAATGATAACCTTTGTCATGCACATGACACCGTTCTAACTGCACAAAATGAACAAGACCTACAAAATTTTGTGACTGTAATAGAAACCAGAAATAAAGGGCTAAAGCGAAAAGGTAAGAAGACTGAAGTCATGGACGATCAGTTAAAACAACAAGAAATCCCCTCCTGTAAAACAACACATAGCACAACACTGAGACAAACTGACAAATTCAAATATCGGGAACAGTCATCTCATCAGATGGCAGATGCACATTAGTAATATCCAGCTGAACTAACCAAGCTAAAACAGCATTCAAGAAAATGAAAAGTGTTCTTACCAACAAATCGGGAAGAGAGTTTTCAATGTTATATACAACTAATACTGTGACACGGATGCAAAGCCTGGACAATCAACAAGCAAAGTCAGAATAAGATTGAGGAAGTTGACATGTGGTTTCTAAGAAGAATGTTAAGGGTTCCCATGGACAGTCAAGAAAACAGTCTTGAATGAAACAAACACAAAAAGAACACCCATGAAGAAGATGAGGAAAAGACAAGCAGCATTTAGAGGACATGTCGATAGGCAAGAGAAATTTGAACACCTAGTCACAACAAGAAAGGTAGAAGAAAAAAAGAGCTCCAGGTAGACCTACAGAGAAAAGACAAGACATTCTTGTAGAATGGGTGGGGACAATAAGAGTAGGAGAGATACTTGCAGTGACAAAAGACAGATTCGTTTGGAGGGCTATGATCGCCAACGCCATGCAGCAAGGCACATAATGATAATCATCATCATCATCATCATATCATCATGATTATAATGATCATGATCGTGATCATCATTATCAATATTATTGTTATTATCGTTGTTGCTATTATCATTGTTGTTATTATCATTACTGTTATTAACAAACACATTACGTTAACCCACATAATTTGTATTAAAAACTCATCATAACCACAACTATTGTTATGATTATTATCATCATCAACATTGTTGTCATCGTCATCATTATCATAATCATCATCAGATTAGTCGTCATCGACGTCGTTATCATCATCACGGTCGCCCTCGTCGTCATCATCATCTGTGTTCTCGTCACCTTCATCGCCATTATCATCATCGTTGTCCTCATGATTGTGAATATCACAATTGTCACAGTCATCATCATCACCATCGTCTTCATCATCATCGTCGTCGTCATCAGCATCATCGTCTTCGTCTTCATCATCATCATCACCACCACCACCATCATCATTATTGCTGTCATCGTCGTGATCATCATCATCATCATCATCATTGTCGTCATCTTCATCATTGTTATCGTCATCATCATCATCACCATCAAAAACAAGAAAAACGCTTCAGTTCTGACTCAAACAGCCAGCAACAAAACAGGTCTTACCATGAACAACCAAACACAAAAAAACAGGACGTGAGAGGAGTGCCTCGTTACCATATTGACCGTCAACATCCGGACACAGGGGAAGACGACTCTTGAACGATTGTATGCAATCTGTAGATAAAACAAACATCAGAATCAGCACGTCCACACAATCTTTATTATCGTGATGGCATGTTCAGAATGTGTGTTGTGTGTGTGTGTGTGTGTGTGTGTGTGTGTGTGTGTGTGTGTGTGTGTGTTGTGAGGAGAGAGAGAGAGAGAGAGAGAGTGTGTGTATGTGTGTGTGTGTGTGTGTGTGTGGTGTGTGTGTGTGTGTGTGTGTCTGTGTGTGTGTGGTTGTGTGTCTGTGTGTCTGCGTGTGCGTAGGCCTATTTAGGAAACTCTACAAATCCTCGTTATAGTTTGTATCTTCTTCAATAGGGCTTTGTCCCACTCCAACAACTCTATGCGTGTTCCATTCTTGTTCTTGTTTTGTATTATCGTCCCAGCATGTTCACCATTAGAGATTGTCTTGAAGATGAACCGTGTCATATAATTGAATAGTTTACTCTGATATTGGCTGTGGTTATATATATACTGCACATTTTTGCCAGGGCAGCCCGGAAATTCCCTACTCTTTTCGATTTTCATCTGCCATGGGTTCTTTTGACGTGCGCAGACCAGAAGGCAAACGGGTCCGACTTCCTTTTCGTCCCCATCCGACAAACTATACGTCCAGTTTGATTTTCCAGTCAAACTGAGGAGAAAAGGCGAGGCCTGGAATTGAACCCTGGCACCCCAATGTCCGCGAGGCAGGAGAACGTCTGAATCACTCTGCCACCTTTCTTCCAGCGTGTTCCACCCAAATCTGCCGCGAATGTCTGGAAGGTTCTCTGAGTCTGCGCAAAAGTCTTATGTGCTGGCAAGGTCTTGAAATGGAGGAAGGGGTGAAAGGCGGACTTATGAAATACTAAGCTGCCACTACCAGAATGATGAAAACATTAAGATGGACAGTGAACAGGTCAGTTTGAAATGTTTCGGGCTAAGACTGAACCGGAAATATCAGATCACGAGTTCATAACTTTATCAAACGAACCGGCCATCCATCATGCTAAGTGATACAAATGAGCTTGGAGAATAGAACTGTACAAAAATTCTAGTACCTGTAGTAGTAGTAGTAGTCGTAATAGTAGTAGTAATAGTAGTAGTAGTAGTAGTAGTAGTAGTAGTGGTGGTGGTGGTAGTAGTAATAGTAGTATTGTTGTTGTTGTTGTGTATATTATGTATGACTTGTAGGGCTGACGCGATTTGTCATCACATAATGCAGACTACCTGACTACCTGCTTGACTGTTAAGAGTTCATAATCACACTTTTCACCTAATGAATCGCCGCCATTCACATTCATATTTCAACTCTAACCCGTATGGCATGGAGAATGGGGTAGCACAAGATTCACTGTTTTCAGATCAATTTCCAGTTCAATTCAATTTCTCAAGATGACGTCTCTGCGCTCGGACTGAATTCCATATGCATTAAACGTCACAGGTGCCATGTGATGGGGAAAATCCAGAATGATCACGGCACACGCCTTAAGCCTGCACATAAACCCACGAGCTGGCCAGGTCCTGAGGTCCAGCCTAGATAGTCCCATAACCCTGGGGTCTTAAGGGAGTGAGGTGCACAGACCTCAACTTTTCCCAGAGCCTGCAGGACGAGAGCGGCGCCCATCCTCCCTTGCTTCACATTCATATTCACATTCACTTTCTTTTTCAACCAAGATTTCAGAAAGGCAAGAAGGCTAATTGGTCTTCAAGGGGTGGGACCTGGGAAATCAACCTATCTCTCCAATGGTTTATACCAAGGCAGCCAGGAAATGCCTTGCTCTTCACGATTTTCAACTGCCGTGGGATCTTTAGCGTGCGTAGCCAGAATGCACACGAGTCCAACTCGTTTTTCGTCCCCTTCCGAAGATCTAGACGTTCAGATCGATTTTCTAGTCAAACTGAGGAGAAAAGCCGAGGCTTGTACGGGGAGCGAACCCTGGAACCTCGAGTTTAGTTATTGGCAGGCAAACGTCTGAACCATTCTGCCACTCTTCAGATCAGCTATATGTAAGGGAGGGTCTCAGCCTCTCTCTCTCTCTCTCTCTCTCTCTCTCTCTCTCTCTCTCTCTCTCTCTCACTCTCTCTCTCTCTCTCTCTCTCTCTCACTCTCAATAGGTCAGCTATCGCTGATATCAAACAGCAGTCTTTACAAGCGCCTCATCTACACTTACCTACATGATAAAATGATAATCATTATACACCATTTCCACACTTACCCGAATAAGAACATGATAATAATTATACATCATATCCACACTTACCTAAATAATAATATGATAACAACCATGCATCACATTCACACCTCAATAATAAAATCATAATGATTACACATCATATGCATGCTTACCTAAACAATAAGATAATAAAATATTTCCGTTTTTGACGAGGCAAACAGTCCATGTTGATAAATAGTCAGCGTGCTTTCCGGTACCGCTAATTTAATAACAACAATAATAACGATAATGATAATAATAACAAAAAATAATAGCAACATTTACTATTATTAACATCTGTGTCAGGTATTCTATTCTTCCAGGTGATCTTCAGGAGCTGTCTGAGGCAGTTGATGTGGAATCGATTGAGTTTCTTGGCGTGGCGCTCGTATACGGTCCATGTCTCACAGGCATACAGAAGGGTTGGAAGAACGGCTGCCTTGTATACCTTCAGCTTGGTGGACAGTTTGATACCTCTCCTGTCCCATACCGATACCCTGAGGCGTCCGAAAGCTGAGCTTCCTTTGGCAATGCGTGTGTCTACCTCAGTGTCTATGTTCACTGATCTTGAGATCGTGCTTCCGAGGTACGTAAAATTGTCCACAGCTTTCAGGGTTTCTCCCTTGACAGTGATGCTTGGTTCCGAGTACCGCTGTTGTGGTGCAGGCTGAAACATGACTTTGGTCTTCTTCGTACTGATGGTGAGTCCGAAGTTTCTGCAGGATGATGCCAATCGATCTATGCTCTGCTGCATTTTCGCTTCAGTGGTGGCGTTCAGAGCGCAGTCATCGGCGAACAGGAGGTCGCGGACCCAGTCTTTTTCAACCTTGGTCTTCGCCCGAAGCCTGAAGGCATTGAGGAGCCTTCCGTCTGTCCTGTATCTGAAGCCAATATGTGTGTGTGTGTGTGTGTGTGTGTGTGTGTTGTGTGTGTGTGTGTGTGTGTGTGTGTGTGTGTGTGTGTGTGTGTGTGTGCGCTGCGCGCGCGCGCGCGTGTGTGTGTACGTGCACAAATATACATATATTCGTTAGAAATGGGAGGGGGTTACTGAACTCTACATGTATTGTGTCAATATTACTGGTACTGTTTTGTAGAAAGACAAACCAATGGTCGCAGATGAGACGAAAACTGAACATGAATTAGAATAGATACATAGTGCTGTAGAGTTGCTGTTACTTGGTTTAGATTCAAGTTCCTTCCTCTAAATGATAATAATCTATATCGTTAACAATGATTGTGATCAAGTAAAAGCCATGTTTATTTTGCAGAACACAAGTTGAACATGAGCAACAATCGTCTGTTTAAAACACTAATATGTGTGGATAGACTTCAGAGCTAAATTCCTGATGAGAACTGCAAGTCTACCTGTGGATAGATTGCTCCAAGCCTCATTTGTGGACCACAGAAACAGTATCAGTCTAAAACAGCTTCTCAAGATAACGTTTCTGGATTCGTAATAAATGCCAATGATACACCAACACCACTGATACCATGTGAAGGAGAAGATCCAAAAATGACCCTGGCACAAGGCATAAGCCGGCACGTAAGCTTTAAACGATGTTGGGGTCTTGAGGTCCTTCTTAGCACATGGCTTGTGTAGGCTATCTCATCTTTGCATCACTCTGTCATCATCATCATCATCATCATGTGCCCTACTGCGTGGCGTTGGCGATCATGACCCTCCATATGCATCTATCCTTTGTCGCTGCAAGTAGCCTACATCTTCCACCCTGTCTGTCCTCAGCCACCCTGCCTGCAAATCCGACCAATATTTTCTCCCTGGGTCTACCTGGTGTTCTCTTTCCCTCAAGCTTTTCCGTTGTGACCAGGTGCTCTAATTCCCCTTTCCTCATGAAATAGCCTATAAATGTTGCTTGTCTTTTCCTAATTTTCTTTATTAATAGCTTAGCTTAGCTTAGCAATAGGGACATAACATATTAGCCGTTTGGCTATTTCAAGTCCCATCATTTTTCTTTTCTTACACTCGTAGTCAAGGTTTGTCGTACGCCCAGTTTTTTGATGATTCATTCATCATATTCGTATTTAAATTCAATGTAATGTTTCCAATGGTTATGCTGGTTTTTAAACGAGTATGTGTTTTGTGCTCTTTTAATTTCGTTTGGTAATTTATTCCATACATGTGCAATTCTATTTGTAAAATAAAACTTTCTAATGTTAGTCTTGCAATATTCTATAAATATTTTATCAGTATTATTTCTTGTTTTGTCATAATGTGTCAGTTTCAAAAAATTCTGTTCTATCTACGTCATCTATATTGTTAAAAATCTTGAAACTTTGGATCAGATCTCCCCTCATTCTTCTTGCTTTTAAACTGGGTAAATTGAGTAATTCTAATCTGTCTCTATATGAATAATTTTGAAAACCATGAATTAATTTAGTAGCTCTTCTTTGTATCTTCTCCATCAATGCTGACTGTCTTTTAAGACGTGGAAACCAAAAAAATATTACCATACTCCAAATGAGGCCTCACTAAGCCTTTGTACAAATATAAAAATGTCTCCCTGTTTATGTATGAGAATGTTCTTTTTATGATTTCCAAGCCATCTTTTTCTTTTTACATCGATCATTTTGACGATGTTGATGATCATCAATATTGTACTTTAAATTCAATAATTTACTGCTAAATCTGGTTTTTTAAACATATTTTTTCTTTATTTCCAGGTAATACCATCATTCAATTCTATTTGTTACCATGGTTATCTTTTTCTAATATTACAGTATTATTCTGTTTGAAATGCATTCAAAAAAATTCTGTTTATCTAGTATCCAATTGTTAAACAATGTATCTAAATCCTTCTGCAATATACTATGATTAGAAGATGTATTGTATATTTTAGTGTCATCTGCAAAGATCTTACAAAAATATTAATTTTCTGAGGTAAATCATTTTATGAAAATAGTAAAAAGAACAGGACCTCTTGTGTCTGCTTCCATCAAAACTGTCTAGTTTGTTTTCTTTGCTGTCCATGGAACTCAACATTCCTCTTAGAAACCAGATCTTGGCTGCCCCAATCTTGTTCTGGCTTTGCTTGTTGACTATCCACACCTCACAACCGTACGACAATAAGCTGATATTTCAATATTTTATAACTAATCAGGATTCAGTTCAGCTCTATCCAGCCGGATTAACAAATACAAGAGAAATAAATGTTCAACGTCCAATCAGTTGTTCAGTTCAGCTCTATCCAGCCGAATCATTCAACAAATACAAGAGAAATAAAGAAATAAATGTTCAACGTCCAATCAGTTATTCAGTTCAGTCATCCTTCCGATGACTCAATTTTCCCTGTTGCAAAGACGAGTTCAGTTTATGTTCATTTCTCACAGTTAATTATAATAGTTTAAATGTTTTCAGATAACTAACTCTTCGTTACCACAAATCCTAGGGAGCAAGACAAATCACATAGGCGTCATTAACTGGACACGCTCAGGTACACAGTAGAGTCCTAACCGGACCGGACTTTTATACAAATGTGGCTTCCTCGTGAACCAAAAAGATCAGACAGCTCCCGCACAGTTAGCCTACCCGCATTCGTTATTACATCTATTTTTGATCTATTTTTCGTCATGACGATGACGTTCAGGAGAATGCCGTCATCAATGACGTGCCAGCGAAAGAACAAGGTGATCATTCCACAATTCAGACAAGAGACTAGCAGGGTTGAGTTAAACATGGCTATAGATCTATTCTATATAAGGTAGAAAGAAACTCTAGGGAGAGCTAGACAACAGGTCTTCAGAGAAGTAACCCCCTTTAGACAAGTGTTTCGGCCCTGAACTCCTTACACTCTCGGGGGCCGGGCCACATCCAGGTCATGACTCCTGGATGCCCTTCTGCTGTTGTCTATATATATATTTTTTTTTTTCCCACGCCGGGGAGCGAACCTGGGCCATTCTGCGCTTCAGAACTGCGGTACGCGGTTTTACCAATGTGCTAACGGGGCACACATCATCTGTAGGGAAAATTTAATCCTTATGAAGTTAATTTTTGGTTCCTCCTTGCCCAGATCCAGCTTGAGCTCCTTTCTGCTGCCTCTGCCATCGCTTTAAGGGCTCTAGTCCTCTTCTTCCCAGAAATGGCGAGTTGTTTCATGAGATCATAAGGTGGTGCCCACAAACCCTCTTGCCCCGACCTCTATGGCGAAGATTTTGACCCGCAGACCTGCTTTCTTCAGGGTGCTGGCAAGACCGGCGTATTTTTCGGTCTTGTAGATATGTGCTTCTTCCATTCTGCTTTCGTATGGCACAGTGAGTTCTATCAGAATCACTTGTTTCGAGGAGTCAGAGTGGAGAGCGATGTCTGGTCTCATGACTGTCTTGCTGATGACATCTGGGTAATTTCTCCACTCTGGGAGGTCTGCTGTACACTCCCAGTCGACTGCTCCATCCAGAAGACCCTTTGGCAATGTGCTGGTTGTCATAGCAATTTCAGGCCAGACCTGTTTCCCTCCTGCTTTGTAGAACGTTGTCATAGCAATTGGTGCGTTTGGGGTCATGGTTTTTTCGCTAACCACGTCTGTGATCACTTTCAGAACTTGGTTGTGCCTCCATGTATACCTTCCTTGGGCTAGCGCTACTTTGCAAGAGCTTAGGACATGTTCCACTGTTTGTTTCTTCTGACAGAGCGGACATGCTGGGTCATCTGATTTCCCCCATTTCACTAAGTTTGCATTCGAGGGGAGCAGGTCATATACAGATCTGAGGAGGAAGCTTATCCTTAGAGGAGCCATGTGCCACATATCGTTCCAGCTGAGACTTCTTTGGAGTGCACTGTCCCATGTTGTCCATTGCCCCTGTTGACCTTGCTGGACTGCCTTCTGCACTCTTTTGACATCTTCTTCGTTCTTCAACTCCTGTATGATCATGTCTCTTTTTTCTTTCCCTTTGGCTTTGGACCACCACTGCATTTTTGTTGCTCCCAGTCCCTGTCTGTTGGTTTGCGTGTGTCCAATTATTTCTTTGATGCTGAGGTTTCTCTTGGCATTGTTTACAGCCTCTTGGACTTTCCATTTTTTGCCAGTTCTCAGCTTTGGCTGAACTGATCTCACGATATTGTCTTTCGATTCCTCCAGCATGCTCAACAGTCTTGCTTTTCCAACTTTGTATTCCTCCACTATGGATTTGAGAGGTAGCTTCAGCATTGCTTGACGACAGTAGAATGCAACATCAGTGAGACCAGGTGGGACACCGAGCCATTTTCTTGTGTATTTGTTGATTTTGGCTTCCATTGCTTCCACTGTGCTGGTGCAAATGTCATAGATTAGCAGTGGCCACAGCAGCTTTGGTATCAGCATGAAATGTAGACACCAGACTTTGTATTTGCCTGGCAGTCCGCAGTTATCTATTTTCTTCAGGCCTTCTTCTGCTGTTTGCTTGGTTTCACATCCCCTTTGTGTGTCTTTCAGGGAGTCATCATACCATCTTCCGAGACTTTTTACTGGCTCTTCTGTGACAGTGGGGATGGCTTGGTTGGCTACCATGAATTTGACTGAATCTGCCACTTTTCCTTTTCGCAGTGAGAGACTTCGGGATTTCTTTGGTTTGAACCTCATTCTTGAAGAGGCCACCAGCTCATCCAGCTGCTTTAAGATTTGGTGTGTCTCTTCCTCATCCGTGGACAAGACTGTTGTGTCATCCATGAAAGCTTTCAGAGGAGGCATCTGGTATCCATCTCCCAGATTCACTGGACCTGAACTCTTCATTGCAGCTTTCAAGATAACTTCCATTGCCAACACGAACAGTATGGGAGAGATTGCACAGCCAATTGCAATGCCCACCTCTAGGTCTATCCAGTCCGTGGTGTATTCTTTGGTAGAGAACCGCATTGAGAACCCTTGGAAATACTTCCTCAGCACTGTTCGGATGTTTTCTGGGATGTGATACATTTCAAGAGCCAGCTGGATCATATCGTGTGGAACTGATCCATATGCATTCGCCAGATCAAGCCAAACTACGTCAATGTCTCTCTTCTCTGTTCTTGCTTTTTGGATGGCATCCCAAATCAACGTGGCATGTTCCAAGCATCCAGGCATTCCTGGTATGCCTCCCTTTTGGACTGACATAATATACCCTAAGAAGAAGGACGAAGAGAATTATAAGAAGGAAAGAAAAGGATGTAGATCTATTCTACATAAAAAATATAGAATGAACCAAAACACCTTCTTACAGTAAAACAATGTGAAAATGTTAACGGCGCATTTGTTACATGTATACTATAAAGTCTCGTTTGTTTTTTCTTTGCTGTCCATGGAACTCTCAACATTCTTCTTAGAAACCACATCTCGGCTGCCTCAATCTTGTTCTGGACAGCAAAGAAAACAAACGAGACAGTCTTGATGGAGGCAGACACAAGTAGATAACTCATAAGGAAGATTAGGAAAAGACAGGCAACATTTATAGACCATTTTATGAGGAAGGGGGTTTTGGAGCACCTGGTCACAACGGGAAATCTGGAGGGAAAGAGAGCACCAGGTAGACCCAGGGAGAAAATGCTGGATGGACTTGCAGAGTGGCTGGGGACGAGGAGGGTGGGGGAGATGCTAGGGGCAACGAGAGATAGAGACAGATGGAAGTCCATGATCGCCAACGCCATGCGGCAGGGCACCTGATGATGATGACACTATAAAGCGTTATATGATTTCTATTGGGATGATTATTGGGTACAGTTATTACTAAATTTTGGGTTCTAAGGAGATGTGATGTGCAGAAGCAATGATAAGTAATTTAGACCAGTTTTATGTTTTAGTGCTTTGTTATGTTTATACATTTGTATCCAGGTTTGGTTTTTTTAACACCCCCCCACACACACACACACACACACACACACACACACACACACACACACACACACACACACAACTGGTGATAATTTGGGCGGAATAGTCAACACCAGGGGCACATCCTAGAATTGTATGCACGAATACATCGATATGTGTGTTTAATGATCTCTTCCAGGTGTTTTTTTGTTTGTTTGTTTGTTTGTTTGTTTGTTTAGAATCAGCAAGGTGCCGGTTGCGTTTTGAGAGAGTTATAACCCTGATATGGCTCTATGCATTCGGCCGAGATTTAATTATACATTGACAATGGTAACAGTAAAATCTCTCTCTCTCTCTCTCTCTCTCTCTCTCTCTCTCTCTCTCTCTCTCTCTGTCAACTGTTTCTTCAACTTTTTGTTCAACTTTTTAAATTAATGTAAGTTTATCTCCAGTGAAGATATCACTTTATATTGATTTTATGTTTGTTTGCCAGATTTGGGTCTTCCTCTTACTTATATGACTAATTATGTCAGGTGGTCAACTGTTTCTTCAACTTTTTGTTCTACTTTTTAAATTAATGTAAGTTTCTCCCCAGTGAAGATATCACTTTATACTGTTCTTATGTTTATTTGCCGGATTTGGGTCTTCCTCTTACTTATATGACTAATTATGTCGGGTGGTCAATTGTTTCTTCAACTTTTTGTTCAACTTTTTTCCTTCAATTTTTTCTTCATCATTAGGAAAAAAATTCAAATGGATGTAATGTCAGCCATGACTATATTTATAAATCTTTGTTTCGCGAAAACGTCACCGCAAAATTTAATGACTTTGTTTTATGCTCCTTGCCACAAGGACAAAAATGTCAATGGCAATAAACCATTTTCAGTTTCAGTCTCTCTCTCTTTCTCTCTCTCTCTCTCAATGTGTGTCTTACTGACAAACACATGTGTTCTGAGTTTCGAGTTCTGAATTATGGCTACCACTCCTACCAATTATTGATTATTATGGTGTGTCATGGTTATTATAATTATCTGTATGGAACTGAATGAAAAACGATGGAAATATATGACTATGTAAGAAAAAGCAACAACAACTGACCTCAGCAAGGACGAACGAAGCAGACGACGAAGAATGCACAAGTGAGCAGAGGAGCAGGAACTGAAGACCTTATGCGTCAGACTCCAGATTTCCACAGAATTGAAATACTTTGTAGTTGCAGAGGACCAGAGACTTAAGTGTCGTGTTAGTCATTTGTGACGTCACGTCTCATCACGCCAATGATTGGCTCCTCCAGTTAGTAAAAAAGTAGTAGTGTGCTATTATAGAAAGACCTTATATAGACAAAAAATATTTAGAACGTCTCTGGCTATTGTACGAAGACGTGGCTTGGTTGATGAGGTCATGGTAAAACCCTTGACTTCCGGACTAATTTCAGGCGTGCGTTCTGGTTTGATGGTGGACTGGCTGAGTCCTTCGATAGAGCCGTCTTGATATGGAAGAGCTTTGTATCCCAAATTAATAACTTGCGCTACAAAGCACATCCCTATCATGTCTTTGTGAATGAATGCAGGAGTGAGCGATGACACTGTGCTCTTTAATTTAATTCATACATCAAGATTTAGCACCTTATGGATACCATTATTATAATATCATCATCATCATCCACATCACCATCATTATCATTATCGTTATAATTATCGTTCGTAGTAGTAGAAATAGTAGTAGTGATAGTAGTAGTAGTAGTAGTAGTAATAGCAGCAGTAGTAGTGTTAGTAGTAATAGTGGCAGCAGCAGTAGTGGTAGTTGCAGTGGCAGCAGTAGCAGTAGTAGTAGCAGTAGTTTTCAGTTTCAGTTTCAGTTTCTCAAGATGACGTCTCCACGCTCAGAACGAATTCTATATGCAATAATGTCACAGGTGCCGTATGTATGGTGATCATGGTACAGGCCTTAAGCCTGCACATAAACCCATGAGCTGGCCAGGTCCTGAAGCCCTACCTAGACTTTGTTTTACCTAGTTTATAGGAGCAATAGTAGTTGCAGTAGCAGTAGTAGTAGTAGTGTTATTATTATCATAAAGTCGCGGAATCACCCAACACAAGCCAAAGAGTGTGGACACCACCAACGTGAAAACAGAAAAAAAAAAACGGACTGGACACATCATCCTATGGAGGCAGAATAACATCACCAGGACTGCCCTTCACTGGACACATCATCCTAAGGAAGCAGAATAACATCACCAGGACTGCCCTTCGCTGGACACATCATCCTAAGGAAGCAGAATAACATCACCAGGGCTGCCCTTCACTGGACACATCATCCTAAGGAAGCAGAATAACATCACCAGGGCTGCCCTTCACTGGACACATCATCCTAAGGAAGCAGAATAACATCACCAGGGCTGCCCTTCACTGGACACATCATCCTAAGGAAGCAGAATAACATCACCAGGCTGCCCTTCACTGGACACATCATCCTAAGGAAGCAGAATAACATCACCAGGGCTGCCCTTCACTGGACACATCATTCTATGGAAGCAGAATAACATCACCAGGACTGCCCTTCACTGGACACATCATCCTAAGGAAGCAGAATAACATCACCAGGACTGCCCTTCACTGGACACATCATCCTAAGGAAGCAGAATAACATCACCAGGGCTGCCCTTCACTGGACACATCATCCTAAGGAAGCAGAATAACATCACCAGGACTGCCCTTCACTGGACACATCATCCTAAGGAAGCAGAATAACATCACCAGGACTGCCCTTCACTGGACACATCATCCTAAGGAAGCAGAATAACATCACCAGGACTGCCCTTCACTGGACACATCATCCTAAGGAAGCAGAATAACATCACCAGGGCTGCCCTTCACTGGACATCAGAAGAGACGTAAAGGAGGAAGCCAAGAACACTTGAACAACAAAGGACACCTGAAGGGACACTGGCCACACACAGTCTATCCAGAACAAACAGGTGACCTTAAGGCCCTGAAAACACCTTGTGTGCACACGGACGTCAGTACAGACAAAAGACCCTGAAACACATATTGTGTGTCACACACACAGACTTCCAGACACAGGTGACCTTAAGACCCTGAAAAACATCTTGTGTGTCACACAGAGACTGTCCAGTACAGACCATAAGACCCTGAAACACATATTGTGTGTCACACAACAGACTGGTCCAGTACAGACCTTAAGACCCTGAAAACATATTGTGTGTCACACAGACTGGTCCAGTACAACCTAAGACCCTGAAACACATATTGTGTGTCACACAGACTGGTCCAGTACAACCTTAAGACCCTGAAACACATTGTGTGTCACACACAGACTGGTCCAGTACACACCTTAAGACCTGAAACACATATTGTGTGTCACACAGACTGGTCCAGTACAGACCATAAGACCATGAAACACATATTGTGTGTCACACACAGACTGGTCCAGTACAGACCATAAGACCCTGAAACATATTGTGTGTCACACACAGACTGGTCCAGTACAGACCTTAAGACCATGAAACACATATTGTGTGTCACACACAGACTGGTCCAGTACAGACCTTAAGACCCTGAAACACATATTGTGTGTCCACACACAGACTGTCCAGTACAGACCATAAGACCCTGAAACACATATTGTGTGTCACACACACAGACTGGTCCAGTACAGACCATAAGACCCTGAAACACATATTGTGTGTCACACACAGACTGGTCCAGTACAGACCTTAAGACCCTGAAACACATATTGTGTGTCACACACACAGACTGGTCCAGTACAGACCTTAAGACCCTGAAACACATATTGTGTGTCACACACAGACTGGTCCAGTACAACTTAAGACCCTGAAACACATATTGTGTGTCACACACAGACTGGTCCAGTACAGACCATAAGACCTGAAACACATATGTGTGTCACACACAGACTGGTCAGTACGACCAAAGACCTGAAACACATATTGTGTGTCACACACAGACTGGTCCAGTACAACTTAAGACCCTGAAACACACTTGTGTGTCACACACAGATGGTCCAGTACAGACCTAAGACCCTGAAACAAATTGTGTGTCACACACAGACTGGTCCAGTACAACCTAAGACCTGAAACACATATTGTGTGTCACACACAGACTGTCCAGTACAACCTTAAGACCTGAAAACAATGTGTGTCACAACAGACTGGTCCAGTACAGACTAAGACCTGAAACACATATTGTGTGTCACACAGACTGGTCCAGTACACCTAAAACCCTGAAACACAATTGTGTGTCACCACAGACTGGTCCAGTACAGACATAAGACCATGAAACACTATTGTGTGTCACAACAGACTGGTCCAGTACACTAAAGACCTGAAACACATTGTGTGTCACACACGACTGGTCAGTACAGACATAAGACCATGAAACACATTGTGTGTCACACACAGATGTCCATACAACCTAGACCTGAACCAATTGTGTGTCCACAATGGTCAGTACGACATAAACCAGAAACACAATTGTTGTCACAGACTGGTCCGTACAACTAAGACCTGAAACATTGTGTGTCACACACAGATGGTCCGTACACAAAGACCTGAAAACATTTGTGTGTCACACACAGACTGGTCCAGTACAGACTTAAGACCTGAAAACATTTGTGTGTCACACACGACTGGTCCAGTACAGACCAAAGACCTGAAACATATTGTTGTCACACAGACTGGTCCAGACAGACCTAAGACCCTGAAACAATATTGTGTGTCACACAACAGACTGGTCCAGTACAGACCTAAGACCTGAAACATATTGGTGTCACACACAGATGGTCAGTAAGACCTAAGACCTGAAACATATTGTGTCACACACAGACTGGTCCAGTACAGACCATAAGACCATGAAACACATATGTGTGTCACACACACAGACTGTCCAGTACAGACCATAAGACCTGAACACATATTGTGTGTCACACACAGACTGGTCCAGTACAGACTAAGACCTGAAACCAATTGTGTGTCACACACAGACTGGTCCAGTACAGACCTAAGACCTGAAACACATATTGTGTGTCACACACAGACTGGTCCAGTACAACCTAAAGACCTGAAACACATATTGTGTGTCACACAACAGACTGGTCCAGTACAGACCATAAGACCCTGAAACATATTGTGTGTCACAACAAGACTGGTCCAGTACAACCTAAGACCCTGAACACATATTGTGTGTCACACACAGACTGGTCCAGTACAACCTTAAGACCCTGAAAACACATATTGTGTGTCACACACAGACTGGTCAGTACAACCTAAGACCCTGAAACACATATTGTGTGTCACACACAGACTGGTCCAGTACAGACCTAAAGACCTGAAACACATATTGTGTGTCACACACAGACTGGTCCAGTACAGACTAAGACCTGAAACACAATTGTGTGTCACACACAGACTGTCCAGTACAGACTAGACCCTGAAACACACTTGTGTCACACACAGACTGGTCCAGTACAGACATAAGACCATGAAACACATATTGTGTGTCACACACAGACTGGTCCAGTACAGACCTAAGACCCTGAAACAATTGTGTGTCACACACAGACTGGTCCAGTACAGACATAAGACCATGAAACACATATTGTGTGTCACACAACAGACTGGTCCAGTACAACCTTAAGACCCTGAAACACATATTGTGTGTCACACACAGACTGGTCCAGTACACACTTAAGACCCTGAAACCACAATTTGTGTCACCCACTGGTCCATACAGACAAACATGAACACATATTGTGTTCACACACAGACGTCCAGTAAACCTAAACTGAAACACATATTGTTTCACACACAGATGGCCAGTACAGACCTAAGACCTGAACACATATTGTGTGTCACACACAGACTGGTCCATACAACCTTAAGACCCTGAAACACATATTGTGTGTCACACACAGACTGGTCCAGTACAGACCTAAGACCATGAAACACATATTGTGTGTCACACACAGACTGGTCCAGTACAGACCTAAGACCTGAAACACATATTGTGTGTCACACACAGACTGGTCCAGTACAGACCTATAAGACCCTGAAACACAATTGTGTGTCACACACACAGACTGGTCCAGTACAGACCTTAAGACCCTGAAACACATATTGTGTGTCACACACAGACTGGTCCAGTACAGACCTTAAGACCCTGAAACACATATTGTGTGTCACACACAGACTGGTCCAGTACAGACCTAAACCCTGAAACACATATTGTGTGTCACACACACAGACTGGTCAGTACAGACCTAAGACCATGAAACACATATTGTGTGTCACACACAGACTGGTCCAGTACAGACCATAAGACCCTGAAACACAATTGTGTGTCACACACAGATGGTCCAGTACAGATCATAAGACCATGAAACACATATTTGTGTCACACACAGACTGGTCCAGTACAGCACTAAGACCATGAAACACATATTGTTGTCACACAGACTGTCCGTACAGACCATAAGACCATGAAACACATATTGTGTGTCACACACACAGACTGGTCCAGTACAGACCATAAGACCCTGAAACATATTGTGTGTCACACACACAGACTGGTCCAGTACAGACCTAAGACCTGAAACACATATTGTGTGTCACACCACAGACTGGTCCAGTACAGACCTAAGACCCTGAAACACATATTGTGTGTCACACACAGACTGGTCCAGTACAGACCTAAGACCTGAAACACATATTGTGTGTCACAACACAGACTGGTCCAGTACAACCATAAGACCCTGAAACACATATTGTGTGTCACACACACGACTGGTCCAGTACAGACATAAGACCATGAAACACATATTGTGTGTCACACACAGACTGGTCCAGTACAGACCTATAAGACCCTGAAAACACACTTGTGTGTCACACCACAGACTGGTCCAGTACAGACCATAAGACCATGAAACACATATTGTGTGTCACACACAGACTGGTCCAGTACAGACCTAAGACCCTGAAACACACTTGTGTGTCCACACACAGACTGGTCCAGTACAGACCATAAGACCATGAAACACATATTGTGTGTCACACACACAGACTGGTCCAGTACACACCTTAAGACCCTGAAACACATATTGTGTGTCACACACAGACTGGTCCAGTACAGACCATAAAGACCCTGAAACACATATTGTGTGTCACACACAGACTGGTCCAGTACAGACCTATAAGACCTGAAACACATATTGTGTGTCACACACAGACTGGTCCAGTACACACCTAAAGACCCTGAAACACATATTGTGTGTCACACACAGACTGGTCCAGTACAGACCTAAGACCATGAAACACATATTGTGTGTCACACACACGACTGGTCCAGTACAGACCATAAGACCCTGAAACACATATTGTGTGTCACACACACAGACTGGTCCAGTACAGATCATAAGACCCATGAAACACATATTGTGTGTCACACACAAGACTGGTCCAGTACAGACCATAAGACCCTGAAACACACCTTGTGTGTCACACACAGACTGGTCCAGTACAGACCATAAGACCATGAAACACATATTGTGTGTCACACACACAGACTGGTCCAGTACACACCTTAAGACCCTGAAACACATATTGTGTGTCACACACAGACTGGTCCAGTACAGACCATAAGACCCTGAACACATATTGTGTGTCACACACACAGACTGGTCCAGTACAGACCTTAAGACCCTGAAACACATATATTGTGTGTCAACACACAGACTGGTCCAGTACAGACCTTAAGACCCTGAAACACATATTGTGTGTCACACACAGACTGGTCCAGTACAGACCATAAGACCATGAAACACATATTGTGTGTCACACACAGACTGGTCCAGTACAGACCATAAGACCATGAAACACATATTGTGTGTCACACACACAGACTGGTCCAGTACAGACCATAAGACCATGAAACACATATTGTGTGTCACACACAGACTGGTCCAGTACAGACTATAAGACCATGAAACACACCTTGTGTGTCACACAGACTGGTCCAGTACAGATATCAAGACCATGAACCACACCTTGTGCAATTGTTGTTGTCCCTGTTCACGGCTACAATGCCAATGTCTAATTTAACATTTTCTTTTCTTTCGTTTCTTTTCTTTTTTGATCATTTATTTTGGAAAGGGAAGGGAAAGGAAGCACAACAATTTTTTCCTGCATGAACAGCGAGTTGCTCAACTTGGGTAACAGTATGTTTGGTCTAGTATGAGGGCATCCCCTTATCAGTTCTTTTTGTTTCTTTTACTTATGCTTAAAACCAGACCACATCCCTATTTTATGTTTTTAGTTGCCACATTCTTTCTTAACAGTGTGTGGTATTATCTTTCTTTCTGTTATTTATTTATTTGTTTATTTATTCATTTATTTTTTGTAAATGACAATCTCTCTCTCTCTCTCTGTGATGGTAATTTGGAGAAACTGGCCTCTAAAACGTGTATACACTAGCACATCACTTCTAATCATTTCTTTTGAGCAATCATTCATTCAGTAGAAAGACTACTTTTAAGCAACTCACACATCATGTGAAAATCACGACAAGGACTTCCCAGTGATGCGCGACATGTCGGGGGCTTTTAAAAAGTGTTACACTGTGTGTTTATTCAAAGTATGCATTCTGATTGAAAAGATGACAAACGTTTGGCCATATGAACAAAATAAAAGCTTGATTTTAAACATTTTAATGACAATTTTAAGCTACATTTGAACTCTTACGAAAAAGTTACTTTTTAAAGATGCATTCTAGCGGAAAACTGAAACAAGCCTGTTTTTGCCTCTACTGCTATTCTGCCTCAGCCAGTTAACACTGGTTTCATGCTGAAGACTCACATTCATTGAGCAAGAAGGCAAGAGGTAACGTTGAACTGCAGTGACCAGGCTCTAATTTTCACAACATAACCGACGCTTACCACATCATCTTAACCAATGGTGACACTGTCGAATGATGTTCCATTCCAATTTCAGTTTTAGTTTCTCAAGATGACGTTTCCGCGCTCGGAATGAATTCCATATGCACTAACGTCACAGGTGCCATGTGATGGAGAAGATCCAGAATGATCACGGCACAAGCCTAAAGCCTGCACATAAACCCATGAGCTGGACAGGTCCTGAGGTCCTACCTAGACAGTTCCACAACCCAGAGGTCGTTGGGGAGTGAGGTGGCACAGACCTCAACTTTTCCTGGGGTCAGCACCACGAGAGTGGCACCCATCCCCTCTCCTTCGCTTCAAATTCATGTTCACATTCTTTTTTAACCAAGACTTCACAAAGGCAAGAAGGCTAATTGGTCTTCAAGGGGTGGGACCTGGGAAATCAACCTATCTCTCCACTGTTTTGTTGTTGTTGTTGTTGTTTTACCAAGGCAGCCAGGCAATGCCCTCCTCTTCGCGATTTTCACTGCCATGGGATTTTTAGCATGCGCAGCCAGAAAGCACACTGGTCCGACTCGTTTTTCGTCCCCTTCCGAAGGACTAGACGTTCAGTTCGATTTTTCGGTCAAACTGGGGAGAAAAGTCGAGGCCTCGACGGGGAGTGAGCCCTGGAACCTCAAGTTTAGTTACAGGCAGGCGAACGTCTGAACCATTCTGCCACTCTTCCATTCCATCATAGCTGCCATACTAGGTGACTTGATCCTTCCACAGAATTGGTTTACTTGAACGTAGCCGGAGTCAGTGAGTATGATGAAAACCTCTTGAACAGACTTGTTGCACAGTCTGCAGTTGATATCCAAGGCTGTGGAGTCGTTTATCACTGACATTGGTATCACAAGTTAAGTGTTGCGCCTATAGCATGAATGTAGATATCTAGGACGGCTGGCTCAATCATCATATCACAGGCGGCCGCTCAAAGCCAGTTGTCCACTTATAACCATTTTCTCAGGACCTGGTCAGCTCATAGGTTTATATGCAGGCTTGTGCCATGATCAACCATACACATGGCACCTGTGATGTTAGTGCATATGGAATTCGTTCTGATCGCGCAGAGACGTCGTCCTGAGAAACTGAAACTGAAACTGAATAAACATTTTTCCACGTAATGTTCTGACAAAATACAAAGATATTTCACAGGTAAGTGAGATGGTAGAGACCTCAACTTTTCTCAAGGCCTATTTTTAGAGTGATGCCATCTCTGCCTCGATCGCTACTTTGCTTTGCCCTACCCTAAGCAGGGTTAGGTACCAATTTCAGTTCCAGTTTCAGTTTCTCAAGATGACGTCTCCGCGTTCGGAATGAATTCCATATGCACTAACGTCACAGGTGCCATGTGATGGAGAAGATCTTAGAATGATCATGGTACAAGTCTTAAGCCTGTACATATACCCATGAACTGGCCAGTCCTGGTCCTACTAGATAGTTCATAACCGGAGGTCTAGGGAATGAGGTGGCAGAGACCTTAATTTTTCCGTGCCAGACCTACGAGGGCAGCGCCCATCCCCTCTCTCTCGCTTAAATCATTCATATTCACTTTTGTTCAACCAAGACTTCAGAAAGGAAAGAAGGCCATTAGGTCTTCAAGGGTGAGACTGGGAAATCAACTATCTCTCCAATGTTTCTACGAAGGCAGCCAGGCAATACCCCCTCTTCACGATTTTCAATGCCGTGGGTCTTTAGCGTGCGCAGCCAGAAGACACAAGGGTCCGACTCGTTTTTCGTCCCCTTCCAAGGATCTAGACGTTCAGTTCAATTTTCCGGTCAAACTGGGGAGAAAAGTCGAGGCCCCTACTAGGAGCGAACCCTGGAACCTCAAGTTTAGTTATTGGCAGGCGAACGTCTGAACCATTCTGCCACTCTTCTCCTATACTGGTCAGGTACCAATTCACATCTGGGTGGACTGGTCTGGAGGCTGCATGCACAGATGTTCGTGACACAAACACGTTTATCTCAGATTTTACTTTAATGCAAACCACTTGTTTCTTGTAATAGGCCCTATAGAAATGCAATGGCTTTAGAAAAAGATGGCATGTTTCGAGTTCAACCCCAGCCCACAGCATAAGAACTGCTGTCCATCTTAACTACTTAATGTTTTGATCACTGTGGTGTCAGTTTAGTGCTGTCCATCTTAACTACTTAATGTTTTGATCATTGTGGTGTTTAGTGCTGTCCATCTTAACTACTTAATGTTTTGATCATTGTAGTGTTTAGTGCTGTCCATCTTAACTACTTAATGTTTTGATCCCTGTGGTGTCAGTTTAGTGCTGTCCATCTTAACTACTTAATGTTTTGATCATTGTAGTGTTTAGTGCTGTCCATCTTAACTACTTAATGTTTTGATCATTGTAGTGTCAGTTTAGTGCTGTCCATCTTAACTACTTAATGTTTTGATCATCACTTTTGTTCAACCAAGACTTCAGAAAGGCAAGAAGGCCAGTTAGGTCTTCAAGGGGTGAGACTGGGAAATCAACCATATCTCCAATGTTTCTTCGAAGGCAGCCAGCAATACCTCCTCTTCACGATTTTCAAGCCGTGGGTCTTACGTGCGCCCAGAAGACACAAGGGTCGATCGTTTTTGTCCCTTCGAAGACTAGACGTTCAGTCAATTTTCGGCAATGGGAGAAGTCGAGCCTACTAGGAGCGAACCTGGACTCAAGTTTAGTATGGCAGCGAACGTCTGACCATTCTCACTTTCCTTATGGTCAGGTACAATTCACTCTGGGTGGCTGTCTGGAGTGCATGCACAGTGTCGTGACACAACACGTTATCTAGATTTTACTTTAATGCAACCACTTGTTTCTTGTAATAGGCCTATAGAAATGCAAGGTTTGAAAAGATGGCATGTTCAGTTAACCTGCCATCTACATAAGAACTGTGTCCATCTTAACTACTTAATGTTTTGATCACTTGGTGTCAGTTTAGTGCTGTCCATCTTAACTACTTAATGTTTTGATCATTGTGTGTCAGTTTAGTGCTGTCCATCTTAACTACTTAATGTTTTGATCATTGTAGTGTTTAGTGCTGTCCATCTTAACTACTTAATGTTTTGATCACTGTGGTGTCGTTTAGTGCTGTCCATCTTAACTACTTAATGTTTTGATCATTGTAGTGTTTAGTGCTGTCCATCTTAACTACTTAATGTTTTGATCATTGTAGTGTCAGTTTAGTGCTGTCCATCTTAACTACTTAATGTTTTGATCATTGTAGTGTTTTAGTGCTGTCCATCTTAACTACTTAATGTTTTGATCACTGTGGTGTTTAGTGCTGTCCATCTTAACTACTTAATGTTTTGATCATTGTAGTGTTTAGTGCTGTCCATCTTAACTACTTAATGTTTTGATCATTGTGTGTTTAGTGCTGTCCATCTTAACTACTTAATGTTTTGATCATTGTGGTGTCAGTTTAGTGCTGTCCATCTTAACTACTTAATGTTTTGATCATTGTAGTGTTTAGTGCTGTCCATCTTAACTACTTAATGTTTTGATCATTGTGGTGTTTAGTGCTGTCCATCTTAACTACTTAATGTTTTGATCATTGTAGTGTCAGTTTAGTGCTGTCCATCTTAACTACTTAATGTTTTGATCATTGTGTGTTTAGTGCTGTCCATCTTAACTACTTAATGTTTTGATCATTTAGTGTCAGTTTATGCTGTCCATCTTAACTACTTAATGTTTTGATCATTGTAGTGTCAGTTTAGTGCTGTCCATCTTAACTACTTAATGTTTTGATCATTGTAGTGTTTAGTGCTGTCCATCTTAACTACTTAATGTTTTGATCATTGTAGTGTCGTTTAGTGCTGTCCATCTTAACTACTTAATGTTTTGATCATTATGTCAGTTTAATGCTGTCCATCTTAACTACTTAATGTTTTGATCACTGTGGTGTCAGTTTAGTGCTGTCCATCTTAACTACTTAATGTTTTGATCATTGTAGTGTCAGTTTAGTGCTGTCCATCTTAACTACTTAATGTTTTGATCATTGTGGTGTCAGTTTAGTGCTGTCCATCTTAACTACTTAATGTTTTGATCATTGTAGTGTTTAGTGCTGTCCATCTTAACTACTTAATGTTTTGATCATTGTAGTGTTTATGCTGTCCATCTTAACTACTTAATTTTTGATCATTGAAGTGTTTAGTGCTGTCCATCTTAACTACTTAATGTTTTAATCACTGTGGTGTCAGTTTAGTGCTGTCCATCTTAACTACTTAATGTTTTGATCATTGTAGTGTCAGTTTAGTGCTGTCCATCTTAACTACTTAATGTTTTGATCATTGTAGTGTCAGTTTAGTGCTGTCCATCTTAACTACTTAATGTTTTGATCACTGTGGTGTCAGTTTAGTGCTGTCCATCTTAACTACTTAATGTTTTGATCATTGTGGTGTTTAGTGCTGTCCATCTTAACTACTTAATGTTTTGATCATTGTAGTGTCAGTTTAGTGCTGTCCATCTTAACTACTTAATGTTTTGATCATTGTAGTGTCAGTTTAATGCTGTCCATCTTAACTACTTAATGTTTTGATCATTGTAGTGTTTAATGCTGTCCATCTTAACTACTTAATGTTTTGATCACAGTGGTGTCAGTTTAGTGCTGTCCATCTTAACTACTTAATGTTTTCATCATTGTAGTGTCAGTTTAGTGCTGTCCATCTTAACTACTTAATGTTTTGATCATTGTAGTGTCAGTTTAGTGCTGTCCATCTTAACTACTTAATGTTTTGATCATAGTAGTGTTTAGTGCTGTCCATCTTAACTACTTAATGTTTTGATCATTGTAGTGTTTAGTGCTGTCCATCTTAACTACTTAATGTTTTGATCATTATAGTGTTTAGTGCTGTCCATCTTAACTACTTAATGTTTTGATCACTGTGGTGTCAGTTTAGTGCTGTCCATCTTAACTACTTAATGTTTTGATCATTGTAGTGTCAGTTTAATGCTGTCCATCTTAACTACTTAATGTTTTGATCATTGTAGTGTCAGTTTAGTGCTGTCCATCTTAACTACTTAATGTTTTGATCATTGTAGTGTCAGTTCAGTGCTGTCCATCTTAACTACTTAATGTTTTGATCATTGTAGTGTCAGTTTAGTGCTGTCCATCTTAACTACTTAATGTTTTGATCATGTGGTGTCAGTTTAGTGCTGCCCATCTTAACTACTTAATGTTTTGATCATTGTAGTGTCAGTTTAGTGTTTCCTTGATCCTGTTCTCCTTCCCCCACCCCTGCCCCCATCTCCATGACAAGGCCGTGCCAGCATATAGGTTTGCGCAGCTCGAGGTGTTTACCAGATACTTGCTATCAGATCTGAGTGGTCATCATCATCATCATCATCATCATCATTATCATCATCATCAAGTGCCCCGCCGCATGTCGTTGGCGATCATGGCCTTCCATACGCATCTATCCCTTGTTGCTGCAAGCACATCTTCCACCCTCTCTGTCCTCAGCCACCCTGCAAGTCCGTCCAATATTTTCTACCTGGGTCTACCTGGTGCTCTCTTTCCCTCCAGCTTTCCTGAGTGAAGTGTGTATCTGAAACTGTCCAAGCACGACGAATCCGTCTGGAATAAATTCCAAGCTTCCATCATTACGATAATCTGGCCTAATTTTGATATAGCGTCAGTGTTACACTTTGTGCCGTTTTCTTATTCATACTAATTCAGCAACTGAGGAATGAAATTAGATGTCTTTTGTAGGCCATACGTGTCTGGGAACAGTCCATCATCAACTTGCAATTTTTTTCCCTAAATGTAGACCTGGGTTTGGGGACAAGGCTTGGAAGTGCGGATAAAGAAGTGATAGAATTCTATATGAAACAACCCCTCGAAAGAAACAGTGGATCACTGAGATGACAGAATGGGCATCTTGCAGACTACTATTCAACTCTTATGACAATACTTGATCTAGGTACCCAAAACGGAAGAGGCGGGGACGGGGGGGGGGGGGGGGGGGAGTACAAGATGGTCAAGACATACTAGAATGAAAGAATAGCAGCCCTATCAAAAACAAAGTAACAACAACAACAACAACAAATGCCAGTCAAATCACTTGTCAATTGTGACTCAATGACTCATCATGTGCCCTGCTGTATGGCGTGGGCGATCATGGCCCTCCATATGAATCTATATTTTGTCGCTACAAAAGTACATCTCCCACCCTCTCTGTCTTCATTCACTGCACAAGTCCATCCAATATTTTCTCCCTGGGTCTACCAGGTGTTCTTTTTTGCTTCAGCTTTCCTGTTATGACCAGATGCTCTAATTTCTCTTTCCTTATAAAATGTCCTACAAATGTTGCTTGTCTTTTCCTAGACTTCTTCATTAATGTTCCTTTTGTGTCTACCTCCCTCGAGACCATCTCGTTTCTTTTCTTTGCTGTCCATGGAACTCTGAACACTCTTCTTAGAAACTACATTTCAGCTGCCTCAGTCTTGTTCCAACTTTGTGTGTAGACTGTCCATGCTTCACATCCTCACAACAATATTGGTTCCATATGACACCGAAGAACTCTCTTCTGGATGTTAACTGATAGGCATTTGTTGGTAAGAACGCTTTTCATTTTCTTGATTGCTGTTTTAGCGTGGCCGATTCTGTTGGCTATTTCTGATGTACATCTGCCATCTGGTGAGATGACTGTTCCCAGATATTTCCTCCAACTTTATCCTAGGGCATTCTTCTAGGCTTCTCATAATGGTTTCGCTGCAAGGTGAAAATATAACTGGTGACAGAACGTATCCCTGCCTAACCCCTTTTTTGATATTTTGGAACGAGCCATTATTATTTTTTACTCTCACTGCTACTGTTTGTTTCCAGTACATATTCCTTATCATTCTTAGATTTTTCCATCAATATTGAGCGTTTCTAGTTGGTTGATCAATTCTTCGTGTCTTACCCGATCAACAGCTTTGGTATAATCAACAAAACATAAATAAAAATCCATATTCAATTGAATTTATCTTTCTATGAGAGTTCTCAGGATGTACATGGCATTAATAGTTGTTATCCCTTAGACAAAACCACATTGTTCTTCTGCTATTTCTCTTTTGATTCTGTTCCTTGTCACCATCATGATTATTCTTAATGGAATCTTTGTTACATGACTTATCAAGCTGATTGTACGATGGATTCACATTCTACAGCGCCTGTTTTCTTAGGAAGTGCAATGACAATTGATTTTGACATATCTTTGGGGATTTTTCTCGTGTCATAAATTTAATTTAGGAGGACTGTTATTTTTTTTTTCAGTACCAAATTCATCTATAGCCCCAATCATTTCTGTATTATATTATCTGGTCTTTGGGCTTTTCCTGGTTTAATCTTTTTCAACATTGCTCTAACTTCATCTTTCATTATGAGTTGTTCTTCAGCGTTCTGTCTGATAATGTATTCTTCCTTTCTGTCATCGTCAAAAAGGTCTTTAATGTACTCTCCCCATCTATTCAATATTTTGTCTTTTTTCCATGAGGTAGAAAGAAACTCTAGGGAGAGCTAGACAACAGAAGGTCTTCAGAGAAGTAACCCCCTTTAGACAAGTGTTTCGGCCCTGAATTCCTTACACTCTCGGGGGGCCGGGCCACATCCAGGTCATGACTCCTGGATGCCCTTCTGCTGTTGTCTATTTTTTTTTTTTTTTTTTTTTTTTCCCACGCCGGGGATCGAACCTGGGCGATTCTGCGCTTCAGAACTGCGGTACGCGGTTTTACCAATGTGCTAACGGGGCACACATCATCTGTAGGGAATTTAATCCTTATGAAGTTCACTTTTTTCGTTCCTCCTTGCCCAGATCCAGCTTGAGCTCCTTTCTGCTGCCTCTGCCATCGCTTTAAGGGCTCTAGTCCTCTTCTTCCCAGAAATGGCGAGTTGTTTCATGAGATCATAAGCGGAGGTGCCCACAAACCCTCTTGCCCCGACCTCTATGGCGAAGATTTTGACCCGCAGACCTGCTTTCTTCAGGGTGCTGGCAAGACCGGCGTATTTTTCGGTTTTGTAGATATGTGCTTCTTCCATTCTGCTTTCGTATGGCACAGTGAGTTCTATCAGAATCACTTGTTTCGAGGAGTCAGAGTGGAGAGCGATGTCTGGTCTCATGCCTGTCTTGCTGATGACATCTGGGTAATTTCTCCACTCTGGGAGGTCTGCTGTACACTCCCAGTCGACTGCTCCATCCAGAAGACCCTTCGGCAATGTGCTGGTTGTCATAGCACTTTCGGGCCAGACCTGATAATCATACCATCTATAGATTTTAAGCAACCAGTTGATGTGCACGGTTTTTGTTTGTTTTTGTTTTTGTTTTCCTGTGGGCAATTTCTTCAGTGTTTCTGTACATAAACTTAGGATCTGTTTTGTGTCAGTCTTCTATTTCTTTGTGCTTTGTTTCTAGCCAAGCTTCCTAAGCTTCATTACACCTATTCCTGGTTTCCTTATGTATCTTTTTGTATTTCCTCTCTTTTCCCTTTGCCCTCCTCCATTCTTCCATCAAGCCTAAAATTTCCTTTGTCATCGAGTTTTTCCTTTCTTTCCTTTCAACTCTAGGATTTTTTCACAAGCCTCATGTATCGAGTTTCTCAACATTGTCCATTGTTCCTCAGTACCAACAACGTCCTCCAGAGCACTGAATTTGTTTTGAACATAATCCGTTGAATTTTACACGAATCCGTGCATCTGCCGTTAAGAGTCCAAGATTTAGTTTGATGTCACTTTTGGTTTGTTTCCTTCTCTTTAGTTTCACCTAAATCTTCCCATCACAGGATTGTGGTCAATGTTTCAGTCTGCGTCTGGTAACGTTTTTGATATCAGTAAAGAATTTCTAAATCTTTTATTTATCAGGAAATCCTAAGAATTGTCATAGAAAGATCAATGGAGCTGACTGTAACTTTATGTTTTGTTGATCATACCAAGGCTTTTGATCGGATAAGACACTAGGAATTAGTCTACCAACTAGAAAGACTCAATGTTGGTGGAACGGATATAAGAATAATAAGAAATATGTATTGGGAACAATCGGCAGCAGTGAGAGTAGTTTTTTGATATATGCTCTTTCCAAGATATTAAAAGAGGGGTTTGGTAGGGATGTGCTCTGTCACCAGATTTGTTTTCACTTTACAACGAAACCAGCATGAGAAACCTAAAAGAATGTCCTGGGATAAAGCTTGGAGGAAAATGTTAAACAGTCTTCGTTACGCAGATGACACCGTTCTAATTGCACAAAACGAAAAAGACCTACAAAATCTTGAGAATATAATAGAAATAGAAAGAAGAAATAAAGGGTTGGAGCTCAATAGCAAGAAGACTGAAGTCATGGTAATCCGTGAAAATAAGAAATATCATGGAAAATAGCAGCAAATGGCTCAACGTTGAGACAAGTTGATAAGTTTAAATATTTGGGAACAGTCATCTCAACAGACGGCAGTTGCACATTAGAAATAATCAGCAGAATCGGCCAGGCTAAATCAGCATTCAAGAAAAATGAAAAAGTGTTCTCACCAACAAGTGTCTATCAATTAACTTCCGAAAGAGAGTTCTTGGGTGTTAAATAGAACCGATACTGTTATACAGATGTGAAGCATACATGTAGACAGTGAACACGCAAAGTCAGAATAAGATTGAGACAACTGAAATGTAGTTTCTAAGAAGAATGTTAAGAGTCCCATGGACAGCAAAAACAAACAAACGAGACTGTCTGAAAGAGTCTCACCTCACCTGTCTCACCTGTCGGCGTCACCGGGTTCGGTGTTGGCCGCTGCACAACGGGATGCCACCATCTTCCTCCAGGCCACTTTGTCTTGACTTTTGTGGACACTTTCTTGAATATTTAGCCCACTGATGTTAGTTATGTTCTCGATGTATGAGATTGGAGGTCTGCGTTTCTTCCTTTTTGCCACTGTTTTTCCTTGAAAGAGGGTTGCCATGAGGTCTGTGTTCATGTTGCGTAACACATGGCCAATGTCTTTTAGTCTTCTCTTGTGGCTGTCTGCTAGTAGTTTTCTGGTGGTATCAAGTTCTTCCAGGATATTTTCATTAGTTTTTCTGTCTGTCCATTTGACACGTAGTGGTCTCCTGTAAAACCACATCTCTGCTGCCTCGACTGGCCAGATCAAACATTTTAGAAATCTAACTTTCAGGCCATTTGGTATGCCTCTGTCTTTCCAGGTGTTGAGTTGGACCATTTTTTGCTTTGCCATTCCGTTTCTTATTTTGATGTCTTTGGAGCAGGTTCCATCATCAGTTTTTACAGAGTCAAGATATTTGAAATCCTTAACATTTCCAAAGGAACTTTGTTAAATGTGATGTCATGATTGTTTTCAGCGTCCTTGCCTTTGACATGTCGTCGTCGGCCTCTTTACATCTCAGGAGATGATAGTCTGCACCAGGAGGCGTTGTGGTCATGACGTGCACTTTCTGCTGTGGCTGTGCAGGCCGATTCTTGAGTGGCAATCTCTGTCACATCTGCCACATACAAACTGAGTCACTGTTGTCTGGTTTCTAGATTAACCCTTTCACTCCCACACACTGCCCACCAGCATCCTGCACTCTCAGCCATGCTAGCAAAGCAAAAACTTAACCCTTTGAATCCCTCACCCTATCCACCAGCTTCCTGCAAGCTGGTGGATAGGGTGAGGGATTCAAAGGGTTAAGTTTTTGCAGTTGGTGGATAGGGTGCGGGAGTCAAAGGGTTAACATTGCTTGCGAAGAGCCCTTTTCTCATCTGCGCTTTCTGCTCTCCTCCTCTCCGCATTCACAACGCCTTGCTGAACGGCTGTCCTCCACGCTGCCCTGTCTTCCGCCAGTGTCTCCCAAGAGCCTGGCTGTGTTACCAGCAAAGCTGGAGTGATCTCTCCAGGTGCAGGCCTGGGCAAGTGAATATGGAGGATGAGCTGTTGCCCATGCAGCAGATCCCCCCTCTCCTCGCCACTAGTAGAATCCAGGGGAAAGACAGACGCCTGGTACCAGGGGTGATGCAGGAGTTGCCAGAATGAGGTTGTAGACAACGACGAACTGCCTTAGGGACTCCGACTCCAGATTTTTCCTCGAGATTTACTTCTGAAGCCTCTCCCTTGAATGGGTGTAGCCGCGAGGCAGCGGAGGTTTGAAGTCAGAGTTTTCCTTCTCCTAGACAGGCTGCCTTCCCGGGCTGACGAGTCCCATCTACCCGATGCAGTGATAATATCACCCCCTCATGTGGTTTGGCACGCCTGCTGAGGCGAGGTCCCGGGGTGTGGCGCTTTGATACGTAGCACTTTTGTTTTCTTGGCGTTCAAGTTTAGACCAGCCTTTTTGCCTGCTGCATCTACCCTGTATAGAATTCTTTTTATGCTGGTCATGTCTGCTAACAGCGCATTATCATCGGCATAGCGCAGGTTAGTAAGATTTTTTTCCTCCCATCTTTATGCCCATGCCTTCTATGTCAGCATCTCCCATTACTTGTTCTGTGTAGATGTTAAAAAGATATGGTGAGAGGATACAACCTTGTCTGACTCCCCTGTGGATGTTGAAGAATTCACGTTTCTGGTTTTTCCATCTAACTGTAGCCTTTTGGTCTTTATATAATAAGGCAATTAATGCAGTGATGTGCTTTGGAAAGCCCATTTTGACCATTGTGCTGAACAGGTGGAGATGAATGACCTTGTCAGATGCTATGAAGGTGACAAAAGCGTCTTTTTTGGTGCTTTTTATTTTCTCTATGATTGTTTGTAGCACAAACAGCATATTATCAGTTGTGCTTCTATTGGATCTGTAGCCTGAAAGAAGCAAACACAAAAAGAACATTAATGAAGAATAGGATTAAGAAAAGAAAAGTAACAGTTATAGGACATTTTGTGAGGCAGGAGAAATTAGAGCACCTAGTCACACAGGAAAGCCGGAGGGAAAAAGAGCACCAGGTAGACCCAGGGAGAAAATATTGGACGGATTTGCTGAGTGAATGAAGACAGAAAGGGTGGGAGATGTACCTGCAGTGACAAAAGATACATTTGAATGGAGGGCTATGATTGCCATGATTGCTAATGTAATGCAGCAGGGCACATGATGATGATGATCTCGATCTACTTTTCTGCAACCCCCCTCCCTCCCCCCCCCAAAAAAAAAATTGCAGCCATTTCATCATTTCTATAGACAGTCCTCGTTCATTTAATGCGCACTAAAGAAATTATCTTTTAAGTCATTTTATTTAAACAAGCTTGTGATGTTTCTAAACCGGAAGGAATGTAGGCTACATTAAAGTATCAAGTGGATTGTATTATTTTTTGCATGGCTATGTGCACTGACTGACAACCTGTGCCAGTGATGAGATCATACACGTAACAGACCCAGTTTGCGCTCTTGTTCATCAGCTCTTCTTGTCAAAAATTCAATATTTGACTCCAGGAATGCACTAAGCCAGTGCTAACTGTTCCTGGGGAGTTGTTCTTCGTCGGGATGTGTTGGCTGGAAACCACCTGCTTCTCTACTGATAGTGCTAAGTACACCGATACATAGCTGACGTTATTTTTAGGAATTCAGTCTTGAGGTTCTGTACTTTCAGTTCCTCGTTATACATATGCAGTTTCGGTTTCAGTTATGTCATACATATGCATAATGACTGCAGTGTAAAAAACATATCAACCAATCACTCGCCGCCTCAGTTTGAGACGGAAGTTTCCTGTGGGTTTTTTGCATCTGCAGCGACGGCTTTTGCGAGGTTTTGTGCCACATTGACAGTGAAACACTCTTTGACTTTCTCCATGGTCTTGCGTGGAAAGAAGTGGGTAAGTCCTAAAGTAAACGACAGTATGGTGTTTGTTTGACTTGAAGCTATAGTCTGATATCGAACTCGAAGGCAGCTGAACAATGTTGCGAGAGGGTAAACTAATCACAACTCGAACGGGCCGAATCGTCCATTTCTCAGAAATGCATCATGATCATAGCCACAGCGAAGACATAAGTTTAACAGCATGCATTGAAGAATAAAGATTGAAGAGTTTTTCATATTGTATGTTCATGAGAGGTTCATGGCATTTGGACATTTCCATCTACCATCCAGATCAGTTATGCAGTAATTAAATTAGGCCTGTGGGCTGTGTGCTGATGACGTCACTCCAATCCGGGAGGAGTTACCTTTTCTTCCCTAAAAGCCTTTAGTCGCGTTGCGTCTGCGACTCCGCGGAATGGTCCGTGTCGGCTTTGTCGGTTCCGCGCTTTTGCAGGGTTTACTACGTTGACACTTGAAGAAAAATCAGTGAAAGAAGCGAGGAAATAAAAGGTTTGGAGATGGTAAACATTTGTGTGAAGAATGTCACAACAAACTGTCGAGAGAGAAAACTACAGATCACCATGTGTGAACGAGGTGAAAAGATGTCGAGAGGACTGACATGGCAGAGATGGAGAGAATCAGAATGGCTGACAGTTTCAGCTCAAAGGCCTTATTCCTATGTGTGATTCAAACACCACCTACTTTGACAATTGTACGTTATCATGAGTACTACAGATCTATTTATTTGTTTTTGATGCATGCATGATCTTGAAAGAGATTTATCTACTTTCGCTTATAATACAAGCACACGCACACTCTCTCTCTCTTTCTTTCTTTCCCCCTCCCCCCTCCTTCCATCTGTTGTAAAAAGCAGCGGGCATAGCGTTTGAGATGTGGGTGTATTTGTGTATTCGAGTTACATCCTGTTTTCAGTCACTGATGGATGAACAGGGCATAATAAATTAATAATCACTGATGTAAACAAATATTGAAATAATTACTTTCATTGGCAGACGTAAGCTTCCTTCTTTGCTTTCAGTTTGTACAAACAGATGCTGTCTCTTATTACACAGAACACTGAACTGCTTTGTCTCCATTTCAAGTGTATGTATGTCTGTGTCCGGGTGTGTGTGTGCACTCTGTTTTGTGTGTGTGTGTGTATGTATATGTATGTGTTTACCATTTGAAGTGTGTTTATTTGTGTGTGTGTGTTGTGTGTGTGTGTGTGTGTGTGTGTGTGTGTGTAAGCATGTACATATACACAATACCTTATAATAAACATAAATACATAAGCCTACTTTTTGAATTCTGTAGACAACTTCATTTTAAAACCTTTTTATATTACATTGGATACCAGGTTTATTCAAAAACCCATGAATAGAACTCATTCAAAAACTTTGAATTATGAACTTGTTTATCATACTGTATGTTAGTTGTTACACACACACTCGGTTTTAATTTTGTTAATGATGTCTTATAATTCATGTCCATATGAGTGAAGGCTTGCATTATGAATATCACTAACCCTAGCTGGAAACCAGCTCTGAAGCCTGGACATGAGGACCAGAAATAAGAGAAAGAAAATAGATAATAAAAGAACCAAACATAAATGATAACAGAAAAAAAATCAGTCTCGGTTGGTGATGAAATCACCAATGTGGAAGGTGATGTACATCTTGGAACACATATATTCACTAATTCAGTCTAATGATGGAACTGAGATCAGCTGAAATAACAGATAGCCTCACCACTACTATGTGACAGAGATGAGTCCGGTACATTTTGTCAGATGATTCACAAATGAGCACCTTCACAGCGGAAAAAGAACAATTAATGACATGAACTGAACGGACTGACTCAGGAAAATGTGCAATCTAGACAGGCACTTGCTTACAAAGAAATTACTTTGGAATCTTTGCATAATCAGGATGACACACATATTTTACAGGACTTTACAACACTGTCAGTTTTGTTTGATTTTCTTGTTTCTCACCTGCCTTGGATAAGCTGTGATCCAGGCTTAAACCACAGGTCTTCAGCCAGATTGAGCTAGTATTTGTATGAGCTTGCCAGTTCAGTTCAAGGTATATCTGTGGCAATGATGCATCAATGATTGTTTTGAAATATTTTTTGAGAGCTTTTCTAATTCAGACACAAGTGCACTGTCATGGTCACATTACAACCATGCTAACACAATCGGATAATGAATATCTCATACTTTACACCACAGGAACATGTTCTTTAACATCCAAACGATAGGGTAGCAAGATTAGTGACAAAAATATGTGTGCAGTGGGGATATTTAACCCTTTGACTCCCATACCCTGTCTACCAACTGCAAAAACGTAACTTTGACTCTCACACCCTATCCACCAGCCTCCTGCAGGAAGCTGGTGAATAGGGTTAGGGAGTCAAAGAGTTCAGTTTTTGCTTTGCTAGCATGGTTGACAATGCAGGATGTTGGTGGACAGGGTGCGGGAGTCAAAAGGTTAAGCAGTTGCCTCTCAAATGATAGATATTGTTTTGGCAGACAGGTTATGATATGAATAAGTTGCCATGCAAGGGGCTCAGCTGTGAAAATTCCTGCTTTCACTGAAGGTCAACTTCTGAGTGCATTACAAACTGAATCAACAAGAAATCTAGCATGCTTTATAACTAATATAAGTCACAGTTTCATGTTGAACATGTGATTGGAGTGATTTTCAGAAAATATGAAATTCTCAGCAGTTAGAAGTACTGTTTAATCATTGATGAGGAACAGATAACAGCATTTGTGATAGTGTCATGTGCTCTTGTTAACATGTATTCCATTGTTTAATATAAGGAAATGGCATCAGTATTGTGTATTGTAAGTGTGTTTCCGCACAGTAACGTCTGATGTAAGACCAAAACATAATCTTCAATCACAAAATAACACTGAAGTGTCTTTTACTGACAGCTGTGGAAACAAAATGTAAACATGCACACACAGAGTGAGTTTATCACTTTATAGTTTATGTAAACATCACACACACACACACACACACACACACACACACACACACACACACACACACACACACACACACACACACACACACACACACACACACTCGTGCGCGCCTAGATATCTGGTCATATCAACAAATTACTCTTTCTGCCTTTTGTGATTAGTCGTTTTGTAGTGCAAAATCTGGGCAAAACCATGAACCCATTGTAGTTGTTTTCAGTTCAACATGTGCGAAATGAAACCACTCCAATGGGCAATATCATCACAAGCAACCGTGGGCTTATATTCCCCTAGTCTGCAAAACCAGAACAGACACACATACGCCTTGAATTCATCATTGTAAGCGCTCGTCTTGTAAACAAAGTAATTCATTATGCCGATAAACTTTAGCCTACATCAGGAAGATTGATCGGGTGCGCAGGCCACGACTGTTTAAGAATTTCATATGGATAAACTCCATCATATGCACAATTTTTCAATAGTGTCTTTATTTCTCCTTTGGATTGAGCTTTTCTGCGTTGCGGCGTCCATACCTTGGCCGTTGTGTACTGTAGCCAAGGAAAGTAACTCGATTACTTGTCGATCTGCGCACAGCCTGTAGTGCCAACTCTGTATGTATATACTGTGTGTATGTGTGTGTGTGACTGGGTGGTTGAATTTTTTTTTGGGGGGGTGGGGGGGACAGGAGGTCGTATGTTTGTTTTTCTGCCACATAAATTACACCCTCGCCCCCCTCTTCACCCGGGGATGCCAGGGGCTCTTTCAGTATAAATAGTATCCCTGCCTTCAGGAAATTATGTGCTAGAAATGTCCTCTTTTCTGTCACACTCTTTGTTTCTGGCTTGCTTCTTTGCTTTCTGTCTTTTCTCCCTGTCATTTTCTGCCTTGCTGATCCATTTACCTGTATGTGTTTGATAAAGTCTTATGTATTTTTTCGTAGGATTGGTACTTGGATACATGTATTAAGTGCATTTTTGGCACTATGGAAATGAGATATGCAGAAGCAATTTTAGGTAATTTAGGCCTGTTTTATATGTTATAGTGCCCATAGCTATGTTTAAATTTGTATTCACTATTCAGGCATGTTTTTTTTAAAGCCCATGTGTGATAAATTGGATAGAGTGGTCAATGCCAGGGGCATCTCCTTATATTGTGTGCTTGAATGCACTGACATGTGTACTTAATTTAATTTTCCTTTTTTTTTTCTTGATGAAGTACTGTGTATGTTTTGAAATGGTTATGCTAGGTTCACACTATGGAAACTGTGGGAAACTCTGGCAGTCTGCGCGTTAAAGAAACTGCTTTGGAAACCATCTATAAATAAATGTGACTGGAGTTTCTGTCGACAATGTGAACGCTCGACGAAATTATACAGAAACGCCTTGTGTAGCCTTTGATGTACCGCACACTGCGTTTTGCACGGACTTCCCTGCTATTTTCGCCTTTCTTTTTTTTTTGGGTCAATTTCAGTCAGTCTCGTGTACAAAAACTTTGTTGCCTACCTGTTCACACTTTGGAAACGATATGGAAACTCGGTAGCGTCAGTGTCCTAGTTTCTTCTCGGCCTGTATTTCCAAACAACTTTTGCAGACTGAGATGGAAGGAAACAGGCTTGGCAAATCTATCGGGAATATCCGATAGAGGTAATGCAGTTTGTTGAAGGGGGTAATGTGAGTTTTCTCTGTGCAGATTTCGGTTACCCGACAAGAAATTGGGGCTGTTTCCAGGCCGGTTTCCATAGTGTGAACTAAGCATTACAGCCCTGATATAGCTATACGCAGTTGGCTGGGCTTTAAAGAAAACTAACAATGACAATGTTAACAACATGAACTAAGATGAGGGAGGATGGAGAATAATAAAGTACAAGGATAAGCCAATAAATAGAATGTCAATGAAATTGTGAAAATTAAAAAAAAAAAAATACCGAGCAATACCTTCTATATTCCTTTGATGTAATGTCCCTTCTCTCAGACTTTAGTCCTTTGATGTCACATCCCTTCTCCCAGATGACCAATTCTCACTGTAGAGAAGTTAGAGAAGGTCTGAAATGCCCATTGGTAGGAACCAGAGTTAATATATGTTTTACTTGCTTGTCCACGCACTTGTAAGTCATCTAAGCCATTCCCATGTGGGGGTGCCGGGGGCTCTTTCAGTATAAATAGTTTCCCCACCTTCTGGAAGTACTCTGCTAGAAATTTCCTCTTTTCTGTCACTCGCTTAGTTTCTTTCTTCCTTCTTTGCTTTCTGTCATTTCTTCCTATCATTTTCTGTCTTGCTGGTCCATTCACCTGTATGTGTTTGATAAAGTCTTATGTCCTTTTTTCTTAGGATTGATAACTGGGTGCAAGTATTAAGTGCATTTTTGGCTCTAGGGAGGTGTGATATGCAGAAGCAATTCTAGGTAATTTATGCCCATTTGTATATGTGTTTTGGTGTCCTTAGGTATGCGTAAATTTGTATTTAGGTGTGATTTTTAAATCCCCTGTGCAATGAATTGGACGGTGTGGTCAATGTCAGGGGCATGTCCTCAGATTATGTGCGCGAATGCATTGATATGCATACTTAATTTTCTTTTCTTTTCTTTCTTTTTTCCTGTTGAAGTTTTGTATGTTGCAAGGCGGTTATAGCCCTGATATGGCTCTATGCAGTCGGCTGGGCTTTAAACAACACTAACAATAACATTAACAATCTGAGCCATACTAGAAACTTACAATGTGTAGTGGTCTTTCAACTTGTGATATTGATCAACAGATTCATATCGGGAGAACTGGTTTGGTGTGGCAGAATGTCCCACTGATATGATGTCATTAAGTGGCTTTATCCTGTCTGTTTTGTGACAAGATATGTTGTTATATTATAATACATGGTGAATCACTTAACAGTGCTTTACATTTCTTTCAGATTGTAGGTCTTAGAATTTTCATCAGAAACATTCTGCAGGAGCATTGATGAACAGTTTATCCTATGGGAACGTGATGACTGTCAGCACACCCTTGTTGTCATACTTATATAGCATCATCATCTTTGAATTACCTGCTTTTTTAAAATATTTTTTTAACTTGATTGGTCCCAGACTGTTGTAATAGTGTCTTTTAATTCTGGCTTTTAGCTTCATTTTGTATGTTTTTTGTAGTCTCCACACCAGGGATGTGCACACATTTTTGTTCTTTACTTAAGGCAGTGTGGGACCCATCTTGCTGCAACAAGTCTTATTTTCTATTCCATTATCATCATCATGATCATCATCATCATGTGCCCTGTCACATGGCGTTGGCAATCATGGCCCTCCATGTGAATCTATCTCTTGTCGCTGCAAGTACCTCTCCCACCCTCTCTGTCCTCAACCACCCTGCAAGTCTGTCCAACATTTTCTCCCTGGGGCTACCTGGTGTTCTCTTTCCCTCCAGCTTTCCTGTTGTGACCAGATGCTCTAATTTCTCTTTCCTCATAAAATGTCCTATAAATGTTGCTTGTCTTTTTCTAATCTTCTTTATTAATGATCCATATTAGTATGCACAATGCACATCAATATATAATATACACAGTGCATATCAGTATACACAATGCATATCACATTCATATCAGTATACGCAATGCATATCAGTGTATAACAATGCATATCAGTATATACACGATGCATATCATTATATGCACAATGCATATCAGTATACACACAGTGCTTATCAGTATATACAGTGCATATCAGTTATGCACAATACATGTATACACAATGCATATAGGTATACACAGTGCATATCCATATATACACAATGCATATCGATGATGCACAATGCATATATATCAGTACATGCACGATGCATATCAGTATACACACAGTGCTTATCAGTATATATACACAGTGCATATCAGTTATATGCACAATACATGTATACACAATGCATATAGGTATACACAGTGCATATCCATATATACACAATGCATATCAGTATATATACAAAATGCATATCACTTCAGTATATGCACAATGCATATCAGTATTCACACAGTGCTTATCAGTATATACAGTGCATATCAGCAATGCACAATGCATATCAATATATACACAGTGCATATCAGTTATAATACTTATATGCACAATACATGTATACACAATGCATACAATCATATCAGTATATGTACAAAATGCATATCACTTCAGTAATATGCACAGTGCATATCAGTATAATGCATATGGGTATATACACAGTGCACATCATATACACAATGCATATCACTTATCAGTATATGCACAATGCATATTGGTATGTACATAACGTGTATCAGTATACAATGCTTATCAGTATATGCACAATGCATATCAGTGTATGCACAGTGCATATCAGTATACACACAGTGCATATCAGTATATATATACACAGTGCATATCAATATATGCACAATGCATATCAGTATATGCACAGTGCATATCAATATATGCACAATACATATCACTTCTGTATTTGCACAGTGCATATCAGTTATATGCACAATGCATATGGGTATATATACACAATGCATACAGGTATACACAATGCATATCAATATGTACTGTACACAAAGCATTATCAGTATATATATATATATACACACACACACACAATGCATATCACTTCAGTATATGCACAGTGCAAATCAGTATAATGCATATGGGTATATACTCAGTGCATATCATATACACAATGCATATCAGTATATGCACAATGCATATGGGTATATACACAATACTTATACACAATGTATATCAGTATATATACACAATGCATATCACTTTAGTATATGCACAGTGCATATCAATGTAATGCATATGGGTATATACACAGTGCATATCATACGCGCAATGCATATCAGTATATGCACAATGCATATATGGGTATATACACAATGCACATTGGTATAGACATGACATATATCAGTATACAATGTTTATCAGTATATACACTGCATATCAGTATATATACACAATGCATATCAATATATACACAATGCATATCAGTATATACACAATGCATATCAGTATATACACAATGCATATCAATATATACACAGTGCATATCAGTATATACACAGTGCATAAGGATATATATATCTATACATTATGCATATACTGATATAGGTATATACATTGCATATCAGTACATACTCAATGCATATCAGTATATATACACAATGCATATCACTTCAGTATATGCACAGTGCATATCAGTGTATTGCATATGATATGGGTATATACACAATGCATATATATACACAATGCATATCAGTATATGCACAATGCATATGGGTATACACAATGCTTATCAATATATATGTACAATGCATATCAGTATATATTGTATATATACACAATGCATATCAGTATATATACACAATGCATATCACTGTAAACTAAGCATCACCGCCATTAGGCTACACACTGCTAAAACACAACATAATTACAGACAACCCATGGGAAACAAGTTTCCGGTGATTCAGTTGTCAAGTGCTTTACTAACATTATAACATATGACAGACTGAGGCGACACATGGAAAGCGAATACATGTCACCCTAACAATAACAACAAAATCAACAATAATGATTTAACAATAACAGTAGTAGTAGCAATAATAGGTGTATTTTTTATTAAAAAGAAAGAAAGAAACAAAAAAAGAAGTAGTTATAAACAGAAATTAGAATCAAAGGGGAAGAGGACAGTATAGAAAGCATTAAGAACAAACAGGGTGGGGGTGGGGGTGGTAAGAGAATATGTCGTCTGATGTTACGATGAAAATAGACGGAGATCGACACGGCTGTTCTTTCCGTTCCCTAGACCCAGCCCGCCTGCCTGGCGCGCAACACGCTGGCCGGTTGTAAGATAAGCGCATGCCAGTACCGCACAAGACCGCCGCGAGCCCCAGTAGCTCAGCTGGTTTGAGCAAAGAGAATACTGCCTACGGTAGGTTAATAGCGCCCACTCTTCCCGAAAAGTGAAGCCGAGAGACGGCCACTCCCTCCCTCCCTGACTTTAACAGGAGGCAGCAACACAGAGAGCCGAGGCAGTGGTAGGGTGCAATTAACCGCCATACTTCTCGAAAGAAAGGATGCCGGTTTTATTTCCGCTGGATTAAGAATGATAAATTTGCTATATGTACACGTTGATATTATTTACGATAACAATTGTAACTGAGATTTATAATTATGCAAAGAATAATTTAGATTTCTAGTTGGATGTTCTAATAAACTTGCCGAAGTGAAATGGGGCGAGAGGGAGGGGGGAAAGAGAGGGGTGAGAGAGAAAACGAATGAATGAATGAATGAATTAACGAATGAATGAATGAATCCTTATTATCCGAGTACTAGATAAACATATATTGTACATTTTTATCTGGCCCTGCCCAGAGAGGAAATATAGCACAGAATATAACACTAATTGTAACTGAAATAATAGCAATAGGTCTATACTGCAATTCAGTGAAGACTAGTTTGGTTCGGTTTGGTTCAGGTTTTACGTCGACACCCACCTCAGGTGATATGGCCGACAGGGATAACCATCCCAGGGATGTGGGGGAAATGGGACCTTCCTAATTTTTCCATACCGAAACCACCAGAACAACAATGATGTTAAGATGGGACGGTGAAAAGGCCAGTTTTAATATAGCGCACCCCGGGATTCGAACCCACAACCATAAGCATGTGAATCCGACGCTCAAACCAACTGAGCTATTGGGGCCCGCCAGTGAAGACTAGAAACACAGCATGACATTTATAGTCTTGCGTGTACACACACAAACACACGTGTACACACACAAACACACGCGCGCACACACACACACACACACACAATCCTCAAATACGAAAGCACAAAAGCACAAAAATATACACGTACATGCACATGTTGAAGAGAGAGAGAGACAGAGACAGAGAGAGAGAGAGGCAAAGACAGACAGACAGACAGACAGGCAGACACAGAGAGAGAGAGAGATGGGGGTATTCTGTATTAAACAGATTTTACTGTATAAAGTATGTACAAGTGCCATTTGTTGTGAATCTGTTCCTTAATATCACACTCCATTTCACCATAAAAGACAACAGGAAATTCGCAGCAGCTTCAGGGAGACAAAACAGAAAGATGCTGAAGCTTCAGCATGTACAGGACTTCTAGATTATTGAACATGTGCACAAATGTGCTTTTTCAAGGAACTGCATGATTTTGTTTTGGTGTGTGTGGAGAAAGGTAATGACAGAGGAGTGTGTGTGTGGTTTTTGCTGGCTTGTTTTATGTAAATTAAGAGCTTTTGACCTGCTGTCTTCAACCAATCAACCAGTAGATAATGCAAAACAACAAACAAAACGATGCTGATCCCAGAAAATCTCTCTCTTTCTCTCTCTCTCTCTCTTTCTTTGGGGGTTGAGGTGGGGTGAGTGAGAGTTGAAACAATAATCAGAAGATGGCCTTGTTAGTTGCAACATATGTATTGCAGAGATTTGATTTTATCAAGATTTTGCGCTATATAAATATTGTAATTATTATTATTATTATTACAAGAAGCGCATGCCCAATGTCAGTGTTATTACAAGAAGCGCATGCCCAATGTCAGTGTTAGTTATTACAAGAAGCACATGCCCAATGTCAGTGTTAGTTATTACAAGAAGCGCATGCCCAATGTCAGTGTTAGTTTAGTAGCCTGGCACAACAGACCTACAACACATTTCATCGTCTGACACAGACTGGTTTGTTATCGTCAGGAGAGATGGGAGTGGCTGCTCCCGCGCGGCTACTTTCGCTAGTAAGGCCAGATAGAGAGTGGCCCCTCTTATTGTCTACCCTCTTTGGTTTGAGCGTCGGATTCACATGCTAATGGTTGTGGGTTCGAATCCCGGGGTGCGCTATATTAAAACTGGCCTTTTCACTGCTCCATCTTAACATCATTGTTGTTCTGGTGGTGTCACTATTATAGTGACTATAGGATTAGATAAGTCCACATTCCCCCACTTCCCTGGGATGGTTATCCCCGTCGGCCATATCACCTGAGGTGGGTGTCGACGTAAAAATCAAAGCACAAAAGTCAAGACTGCTGCCGTGCTCTTTCGCGAATCACACACACCACTGTCGGCGGTGTGCTGATAGCTGATCTGTGCGAAGTTAACCGAAACATGGTTGTTGTTTATACGTGTACACGCACATTTCTACACGAAGCCGATGTCCCAGCCTTTGTCGTCAGTTGGTAGATCTTTAAACAAGCTTTCCATGCATACCAAACATGCCCGGTGGAGAGACAAAACGTTCATGTTTCTGTTCGAGAAACTGAAGCAGACGATTTATGCTAGCGATCAACCGTTATACCACTACGACAAACTTATCCGTTTTACAACCGGCGTTACATCATGCAGTTTAGTTTTCTCAGGGTAAAACGTGCCATCCCGACAAAGAGCAAAATGTCTAGATCTAGATCTAGATCTAGGCTACTGCTACAATGAAGACAGACAACCAGTCTCACCTTCGTCTTTTGTGGAAAGCGCCTTCTCTTGGCTTGCCCGAAAGTCGGTAGTCCAACCGCGAACAGCATCACCAAACACCATTTTTTTCACAATTTGCTTTCTTTGCCAGTGCGAATTAGAAAATTTTGCCATTGGTCCTTTGAGTGTAACACACACAAAAAAGATGTCTCACACACACTCAGTCATAGTTGAAATGGCGCCCGTTTTCAACTTGATACCGTCAGGCAGTTGTCTTTTCTTTGCCTCTTTGCTTTGGCTAGTGAAATGACAACACACGGTGCACTGGCTGATTGAAACAGACCGGCTGATTGAAACAGACGGGTCATATTCGGTCCAGATGAGGTCTGTTTCTGCGGCGTTTTCTGTTGCTAGTGAACACACGCTTGTTTTGTGCTTGGAATTGCTCAGGCGCTTGTAACATCTTTCACACACTGACTTCGGATGTTTGTTTGCAGAGTCTTCTTGAACATGAACGTTGTAACAGGAAGAAATTACTTGAGAATATTTTGAACAAAGTTTTACATTCTTACATTTGTCTTTCACCTGTCGCTTCACACGTTCACCAGAAAGTCTACACAAAGAATTGAGCCAGAAAGCGTCCTCAGACAAAGAATGTTCTCTCTCCCACTCCATGACGGATTCAGTTACTCACACACCTCAGCGTTATCATACACACGTTATTGTTTCTCACATATCACAGCAACCATTCGTGAGGCCAGGCAGAAAATCACATGAACATAAAACCACGAACAATTCTCTACACGTCTGTCGAAACCTGAGTGTGTCAACACTATTTTTCCGTGCTTTAATACAAACCAAACATCACAAAAAATGAAGCGTGCCTAGCCCACGCAAGTAACAACAAAGAAGGCGGAATTCTTGCACACGATGGCGGCAGTGCCTGGAGAGCAGGGTCAGAGTGGGGTCAGTGCCGGAGTAGCCAGCGCCGGCATCCAACCAAAGGGAACGATTTCAGCGAAACTGAGCCGCCGTGGAGAGCATGAGGCTAGTCATTCACGTAATGACAGGTTTTATACAAACATAGCGTCAACGTTGGAAAGGTGTAGCTTTCAACATCTGAACCAATGTTTTGTGGTTGTAGTATGGTATTATAATCTCAGCTAGTTTTGTGAAGATACTGTGAGACATTCAGTTGATCATATACTGCTCCCCCCCCCCCCCCCCCGCATATGGGGATGCCAGGGGCTCTTTCAGTATAAATAGTATCCCCACTTTCTGGAAATTCTGTGCTAGAAATTGCCTCTTTTCTGTCACTGTCTTTGTTTTCTGCCTTGTTCCTTTGCTTTTTTGTCATTTCTTCCTATCATGTTTTAGGTAATTTGTCCCCGTTTTTATGTATAATTATGTTTTGGTGCCCTTAGGTATGCTTAAATTTGTATTCAGGTATGTGTTTTAAATCCCCAGTGCGATAAATTGGACAGAGTGATCAACATCGGGGGCATGTCCTTAGATTATGTGGGCGGGTACGTTGTACTTAATTTTCTTTTCTTCTTCTTCTTTTTTTTTTTTTTCTGTTGAAGTTTTGTATGTGCTTTGAAATAATTTTAGCCCTGATGTGGCTCTATGCAGTCGGCTGGGCTTTAAACAACAATAACAATACTGTGGCGTGCTGGTGATACACTGTTTAGATTGCAGGCGTTATTTACTCTTTAGTGTGCAGACGTATTGAATTTTTGTACTTTTTGTTCATTTTGTGAGGTGTACTCGGTAATGTTTGTCATGACAGTCTATACATAAAAAAAATAAAAAACATCGTCACACAACCTTAGTTTATTAATGTTCACATATTTTGTGACAAAAAAGAAAATGTTTTATTTACACACATTTGAAAGAACATTCAAAACCATATTCGACGTAAAAAAAAAAAAAAAATTGAACTTGTAGCTCAGGATCAATCAGCTTTTACTCATACCACTAGGCCTACCACCAGTCGTACATCTTAAATAGATCTAGCAAAGATGATGCTGGTGTAGCAACTTACCGAATTCATATTTTGAATTGAGAATTATCGTTCTTGTCTGTAACTGTAGAGATAAAGTTGTTTCCCGTTGTTGTTTTAGTAACCGTTTTGGCGTTGCCTGTCGATCTTCTTGAAACCAGATAAAAAGCCTGTGTCTCATAATCAAGTTTGTGTTGCGAATTATTAACACACTAAACTGGCACTATCTCCAATTGATGGCGCAGAGTTGAAAAAGAAATGACATCCACCTTAAACTGCAGCCTGCTAAAGAACTTGCGTCCTACATTAGTACATACACGTAGTGGTATTTTTAATATATCTGTCACGTTCTGCCAGAATTTCCTTTATAATGTTCAGATTTAACCCTTTGACTCCCGCACCCTGTCCACCAGCATCCTGCATTGTCAACCATGCTAGCAAAACAAAAATGGAACCCTTTGATTCCCCCACCCTAGCCACCAACTTCCTGCAGGAAGCTGGTGGATAGGGTGAGGGAATCAAAGGGTTAGATTTTTGCAGTCGGTGTATAGGGTGAGGGAGTCAAAGGGTTAATGTAAGCATGATGCTCTTGACACCAAACATGACCATGACACTTGGCATGACTGTGAGAAACTGAAAAGTGAAACTGGATGGTGCTTGTGTTACTGTAGATATTAATAATAATTACAATATTTATATAGCGCAAAATCTTGATAGAAATCAAATCTAAGTGCTGAACAGACATACGTATGCACACACGCACATACACACACACACAACAGACAGACACACACACACACACACACACACACACACACACACACACACACACACACACACACACAACACAACACAACACAACACACACACAACACAACACACACACACACACACACACACACACACACACACACACACACACACACACACACACACACACATATAAAGCAATGGAAAATTATAGAGAGCATATTGTATACAATTATATATTACAATGTGATTCCACTCCGAGCGGAGACAGGCTGCAGAGGGGTTGAGTGAGGTCAGGATTTTATGCAGAGGAGAAAAGGTGAGTTTTGAGAGTGGACTTGAAGGAGATGAAAGTAGGTTGCTGACAGACTGAGAGAGAAAGTTTGTTCCTGGAGAGTGGACCAGAAACAGAGAAGGCTCGTGGACCATAGGTATTGAGCTTAGTGCGCGGAAAGCGAAAAGTCAGAGGATCGGAGGCAAAGCGGAGGGTACGTGAGGGAACATTGATCTAAAGTAGGCTTGACTGGTAATCGGGGGCTTCGTTATTGAGGCTTTTGTAGCACATGGTGTCTAGTTTGTACTGTAAGCGCTTTGATACAGGGAGCCAGTGAAGTTGTGCCAGGAGAGGAGATATGTGGTCAGCTTTTTTCTTTTTGAGTAGAAGGTGTGCAGCATTGTTTTGAATGCACTGTAGGATGTGAATTGTGGAGGCAGGAAGACCGATAAACTGTATATATCAAGTCAGCATATGTTTGGTTTCAGATACAAATCCATAAACTGTTTATCAAATCGGCTTGTGGTTTGGTTTCAGATACAAGATCCAGGTCACTGAAACAAGTGAAGACCACCGGAACTTCAGCACTCTGTTTAGATATATTCTTCTGGAGCACCTGATAGGAGGCTAGTTCAGACCAAGATTGGAATTGTAACAATGGCAGCGAAAAGCTCCTCACTGCATCTCTGCAAGCTTTCAAGCGTCTGGGTTTTGCTGATAGTAGCTGATCTCTTGTGTTTCTGTGGTGAGTGCTTCAGTGTCAATTGTGAATTGCATGTACAGGAAAGCTGGAGGTAAAGAGAACACCAGGTAGACCCAGGGAGAAAATATTGGATGGACTTGCAGGGTGGCTGAGGACAGAGAGGGTGGAAGATGTGCTTGCGGCGACAAGGAATGGTGTGGAGGGCCATGATCGCCAACGCCATGCGGCAGGGCACATGATGATGATGATGATGATGATGTGCTGTGTCCCATTATATGTAATCGTGTTCATCAGTGTTGACAGAATATCCAGCATCTAGTTTAGACTAGAGACCTAATTGACACACAAACACACACAAAACACACACACACACACACACACACACACACACACACACACACACACACACACACACACACACACACACACACACACCACACACACACACACATACACACACACACACACACACACGCATACACACACACACGCACACACGCACACACAACACACACACACCACACACACACACACACACACACACACACACCACACACACGCACACACACACGCACACGCACACGCACAGCGCACACACACACACAGCACACACACACATTTTACATGTTGCAGTTACTGTAGTTGTTTTTTGTTTTGTTTTGTAGACTTGAATCATTTCCTGCAGTGGGAGAATAGGTTTTCAGAATCATTGCTTCTTCTTCTTCTTCTTTGTAAGAAATGGTATCAGATGGACAAACATGATGTACTGATGTATCTGTCCATGTCCCTCTCTCTCTCTCTCTCTTTGTCTCTCTCTCTCTCTCTCTTTGTCTCTCTCTCTTTCTCTCTCTCTCTCTCTCTCTCTCTCTCTCTCTCTCTCTCTTTGTCTCTCTGTCTTTCTGTTTTCTCGGGGTTCATACAGTCCTTAAAAGTCCTTAAAATTCCTTGATTTTGAGGGCATGCTTTTTAAGGCCTTAAAAGTCCTTAAAAATCAGGCTTTTGCTGAAAGGTCTTTGAAAAGTCCTTAAATTTTGTCACTGCCTTGATTTTTAATAAAGTCTGTGTAAAATCTTGAGTTTGTAAAAAAAAAGAAAAAGATTGAAATTGAATTGAAAAAAAAAAAGTGAGTCGGAGTCAAGATCGACTATCTCACCAATACGTCGTCTGCTATTGGTCAAAACACAAGTTCATGGCGCATGTGCATACGTGAAAGAATGTTCCACCATTTTGAAATTGAGAAGTCAACATGCCGGGGAAGTGTTTGTTTAATGTGGTTTGGCTGGAAAAAGATGAATACAAAGAATGGCTGCTGGCAGACCCAAGTGGAGACAGATGCAAGACCTTTTGCCGCATTTGTAAGAAGACCATAGACATTCATTCAATGGGAAAATCGGCTGTAAATACCCATGGAAAAGGGAAAAAACACTGCGACCTGATGAAGGCTTCAAATCCTGCAGTTCATCTTTCGAATTTTTTTTTACAAAAAATTCTACAACGAGCGATCCCATTACATTAGTTCATCATCCTGCAGTTCATCAACCAACTGTTCTGCTCAAACTCAGATGTCAGTGAACAGCCTGAGCCGTACTAAAACAGAGGCAATGAAAGCTGAACTGCTGTGGATTTTAAAAGTAGTGACAAGTCATTACTGATTACAGCTTTCGTTCGTGTGAAGGCATTTAAAAAAAAAGTGCTTCAAAAATCCTTAAATTTTTTGTCTGGAAATCTGTATGAACCCTGTTTCTTTGTGGTTTTGTCCTTTCAGCATGATGTAGATAGTTTTAACTCCCTTGGGCTTTCGTCTTTACTGATAGATTGTTTTAGATTTCTGAGTTTAGACTTAGCATAGGTAACAGACTGATTGTGCATGAATAGTGTAGTGTGTATGTATCAGAGTGTTTGTACTTGAAGAGTGTGGTGTGTATGTAGCAGGCTGTTTGTGCTTGAAGAGTGTGGTGTGTATGTAGCAGACTGTTTGTGCTTGAAGAGTGTAGTGTGTATGTATCAGTGTTTGTGCTTGAAGAGTGTGGTGTGTATGTAGCAGGCTGTTTGTGCTTGAAGAGTGTAGTGTGTATGTACAGTGTTTGTGCTTGAAGAGTGTAGTGTGTATGTAGCAGACTGTTTGTGCTTGAAGAGTGTGGGGTGTATTAGCAGACTTGTGCTTGAAGAGTGTAGTGTGTATGTAGCAGGCTGTGCTTGAAGAGTGTGGTGTGTATGTAGCAGACTGTTTGTGCTTGAAGAGTGTGGTGTGTATGTAGCAGACTGTTTGTGCTTGAAGAGTGTAGTGTGTATGTAGCAGACTCTGTTGTTGAAGAGTGTGGTGTGTATGTAGCAGGCTGTTTGTGCTTGAAGAGTGTGGTGTGTATGTAGCAGGCTGTTTGTGCTTGAAGAGTGTGGTGTGTATGTAGCAGGCTGTTTGTGCTTGAAGAGTGTGGTGTGTATGTAGCAGACTTTGTGCTTGAAAAGTGTGGTGTGTGTGTAGCAGGCTTTGTGCTTGAAGAGTGTGGTGTGTATGTAGCAGGCTGTTTATGCTTGAAGAGTGTGGTGTGTATGTAGCAGGCTTTGTGCTTGAAGAGTATAGTGAGTATGTAGCAGGCTGTTGTGCTTGAAGAGTGTGGTGTGTATGTAGCAGCTTTGTGCTTGAAGAGTGTGGTGTTATGTAGCAGGCTGTTTGTGCTTGAAGAGTGTGGTGTGTATGTAGCAGGCTGTTTGTGCTTGAAGAGTGTGGTGTGTATGTAGCAGGCTGTTGTGCTTGAAGAGTGTGGTGTGTATGTAGCAGGCTTTGTGCTTGAAGAGTGTAGTGAGTATGTAGCAGGCTGTTTGTGCTTGAAGAGTGTGGTGTGTATGTAGCAGGCTTTGTGCTTGAAGAGTGTAGTGAGTATGTAGCAGGCTGTTTGTGCTTGAAGAGTGTGGTGTGTATGTAGCAGGCTGTTTGTGCTTGAAGAGTGTGGTGTGTATGTAGCAGGCTGTTTATGCTTGAAGAGTGTGGTGTGTATGTAGCAGGCTGTTTGTGCTTGAAGAATGTGGTGTGTATGTAGCAGGCTGTTTGTGCTTGAAGAGTGTGGTGTGTATGTAGCAGGCTTTGTGCTTGAAGAGATGTGGTGTGTATGTAGCAGGCTTTGTGCTTGAAGAGTGTGGTGTGTATGTAGCAGGCTTTGTGCTTGAAGAGTGTGGTGTGTATGTAGCAGGCTGTTTGTGCTTGAAGAGTGTGGTGTGTATGTAGCAGACTGTTTGTGCTTGAAGAGTGTGGTGTGTATGTAGCAGACTGTTTGTGCTATGAAGAGTGTGTGTGTTATGTAGCAGACTCTTGTTTGAAAAGTGTGGTGTGTATGTAGCAGACTCTGTGTTTTGAAAAGTGTGGTGTGTATGTAGCAGACTCTGTTGTTTGAAAAGTGTGGTGTGTATGTAGCAGACTGTTGTTTGAAAAGTGTGGTGTGTATGTAGCAGGCTGTTTGTGCTTGAAAAGTGTAGTGTGTATAACAGGCTGTTTGTGCTTGAAGAGTGTGTGTGTGGTATGTAGCAGGCTGTTTGTGCTTGAAGAGTGTAGTGTGTATACAGGCTGTTTGTGCTTGAAGAGTGGGTGTGTATGTAGCAGGCTGTTTGTGCTTGAAGAGTGTGGTGTGTATGTAGCAGGCTGTTTGTGCTTGAAGAGTGTGGTGTGTATGTAACAGGCTGTTTGTGCTTGAAGAGTGTGGTGTTATGTAGCAGGCTGTTTGTGCTTGAAGAGTGTGGTGTGTATGTAGCAGGCTGTTTGTGCTTGAAGAGTGTAGTGAGTATGTAGCAGGCTGTTTGTGCTTGAAGAGTGTGGTGTGTATGTAGCAGGCTGTTTGTGCTTGAAGAGTGTAGTGTGTATGTAGCAGACTTTGTGCTTGAAGAGTGTGGTGTGTATGTAGCAGACTTTGTGCTTGAAGAGTGTGGTGTGTATGTAGCAGACTTTGTGCTTGAAGAGTGTGGTGTGTATGTAGCAGACTTTGTGCTTGAAGAGTGTGGTGTGTATGTAGCAGGCTGTTTGTGCTTGAAGAGTGTGGTGTGTATGTAGCAGGCTGTTTGTGCTTGAAGAGTGGTGTGTATGTAGCAGACTTTGTGCTTGAAGAGTGTGGTGTGTATGTAGCAGGCTTTGTGCTTGAAGAGTGTGGTGTGTATGTAGCAGGCTGTTTGTGCTTGAAGAGTGTGGTGTGTATGTAGCAGACTGTTTGTGCTTGAAGAGTGTAGTGAGTATGTAGCAGGCTGTTTGTGCTTGAAGAGTGTAGTGTGTATGTAGCAGGCTGTTTGTGCTTGAAGAGTGTGGTGTGTATGTAGCAGGCTGTTTATGCTTGAAGAGTGTGGTGTGTATGTAACAGGCTGTTTGTGCTTGAAGAGTGTGGTGTGTATGTAGCAGGCTGTTTGTGCTTGAAGAGTGTGGTGTGTATGTAGCAGGCTGTTTGTGCTTGAAGAGTGTAGTGAGTATGTAGCAGGCTGTTTGTGCTTGAAGAGTGTAGTGTGTATGTAGCAGACTTTGTGCTTGAAGAGTGTGGTGTGTATGTAGCAGACTTTGATATTATATGATGTTTCCTGTTTCAGCCTCTGACCCCCAAGTGGCATGCAACATGCCATCTGTGGAGAAAGGTCAGACGGCGACCTTGACCTGTGATTTTGGGGTAGACATGCAGAAAGAGAAGTCTGAGATTTATGTTGAGCGCACCGTTTCGCAACGTGGAAAAGGTATACAGTGTGGAAGTCGCATGAACCATAATTGTGAGTGTGTATGTGTATTGTGTATGAATGTGTATGTGTATGAGTATGTATGTGTGTGTGTGTGTGTGTGTGTGTGTATGCATGCATACTGTATGTGTGGGTTTGGTTGTGTGTGGGTGTGCATTTGTGAGTGTGTGTTCGGGTGGGTGTGTGGGTGGGCATGTGTGTTTGTGTGTGTATTTCTCTGTGTGTGGTGTGTGTGTTTCTCCGTGTGTGTGTGTTCGTGTGTGTGTGTGTGTGTGAGACAGCTGCGCAAAATGACCAGAAACAGCATCTTTAGTTTCATGAGAAGCTTGGCTCCTAGCCTGGCCCTTGACCCCCCTGATTACACGCTGTGATAGACATTCCAGTGTCAGCAAGCATCTGACGCGGGGTTTTCTCTTCTTTACATTTGTTTAAAGGTGGCGATTTTTTGCTCTTTTTAAAAGCGACTTACAAATAAGGCGAGGTTTTGTCGGTATCCACGTTTTGTCAAGTAAAAGTTCTTTCTCTTGACTCTGTCTAGACGAAAATTGAAAAATTTCACCCTAATCGTTTGTGATTTATTTGCCCTTAATATGAAGATACCCCGTCAGCATTGCTCAGTGAGATTAACATGAAGTAGACGTGAGGTACATAGAGTAATGGAGTGAAATAGAATTAAGTGAGCTATTATTTGACTATGACTGTTGAAATGACAGTGTTCTCTCTCTCTCTCTCTCTCTCTCTCTCTCTCTCTCTCTCTCTCTCTCTCTCACCCCCTTCACACTGAGAAAGCGGAAAATCACAAAAGCTAAACACAAATGACACTTGTTCACTGTGTTGGTGATAAGAACTTATCAATATGAAACAAGCTTTTTTGTTATATTGTGTTTGTTCCTGTACCAAGGAAACAATAGATGCGTTACGCTATGAACTTGTAATGTCATTGTTTCCAGCATGTGATATTCCAGATGGTGATACACTTTCTGACAGTTCCGTAACCTGTATAACTGGCCTGCGAAAATCTTTCCTTCTTTCGCTTTCGGCCTGCAGCTGGGATGCCAGCCATGTTAACGGAAAATCCACCCATGTCTGATCGGAAAATCCATCCATGTCTGATCGGTTACCCTGGAGACATCTGTTTATTCACGTGTCGGATTATCCTTGACTAGACTGTGGTACTGTTTGCAAAAGGAAGCAGCACTGTTCAAGATAGGACCCTGCTACTGTTAATGAAGTGGCACAGTCTCAGGTCAAGCCATAGATAGTGTTGAAGAATGAAACATCTGCTTGACATCTTGTTAGTCATTAGAAGCCATTTCAGACTCCTGGAAAGTATACACACTTGTGAAGAGAGCAAGAAAGAGACAGAGAGAGACAGAGAGAGAGAAAGAGACAGAGAGAGAAGAACTATGGGACAAAATGCCACACTCATGTCAACTTTATGATCCCCTAATATAGACTCGGCGAAACGTCGCGTATAATACAGTGAACAGAGTGACAACAATTATGTCGTTCTTATCCCACTTAAATTAGCAAAAATTTTAAATACTATAATGCTTACCAGGATCAGTCGAGTGTAGTGACTTGTGAGAATGATGACAACACATTCTGTGACATGGAATACATTTGGAGGACATCTCTTTGTTAGTACAGACATATAGGCACAGCTTGGACGTTGTCGTACATGTATATAAATCTTTGCTTTCTAAAATGTGTAAAATTACCTTTCTTAATCTGTTTGTCACCAGTATTCTCACAGGCTGGGCCCAAATTGCCAACATAGTATTCTGCATTCACCGACAAACACAGCGGGTATAATACATAATGTCAGTTATATATTGGCTGCAGTAAAACATCTCTCTGAATTAAATATAAGATCTACTATTTTGAGTGATAAACCTGTTGTTTGTGTTTGTCAGTACTGATGTAACCTTATTAGAAAGGCATTGAAGGTGAACAGATCCGATTGTGTCCAAGTGCCCCACTCTGATGTACATGTATTGTGCGACTAAAGCAGACAAAGAATAATAAAGACAAAAAAAAAGAAGAAGAGGAAAACACCTTGAGTGATGAACAAGTTAGACAAGTCAAGTGGCCAACTCCATGAAGGTGGGGTACTTAACTTGTGTCGCTCTCCTCACTCGAATTAAGCCGGGAACCATCTGCTGGGATGTGATAAGTGATCGTCAATATGTATAACAATGTCTTGAATGAAGATTGTAGCATCTCTCTCTCGAACATAAGAAAAGAGAATGGAAACGGTCTGTACAAGGTGAAACATCGTGTCGGTTAAGTTGTCGCTTACAGTGGGGTAATTATATTGCGTCTCTCTCCTTCCGTGCCGAGTTGGAATTTTTTTGATTAAGTGAAGACGCTTTCTGAAGTGTTGAAGTTTGTGTGACATAGTTTTAATACTAATAATAGTGTGTGAAAACCTCAGAAGCTTAGCTAGAAGGGTTGAAAATTACAACAACAAAAACACACAAAAAACCTGTGATCTTGACAGAATCGCTCTACTTCGTGAAATTAAGCCAGTTTTGTACAGGATGCAGTAGCATGGTCTGTTAGATTAATCTGGTCATTTTTGGTATCATTTTAAAGCTGTTTGTATCAGCAACACGTTCATTTGCATATCAGACAGACTGTTAAAAGTCGCTGTAAAACCTAAGATTATTTAGCAACTAACTCATTTTTCTTCCTTCTGCACAACCGCTATCAGCAGCGCAGGTGTAATGTGCATGGTCTGCCCTCTCCAGCTGAAATAAGGTCAGGTCACAGCTAGGGGCTTCTGCAACTAAAAGAGTCGGATTGGAACAGCTGTGTGTGTGTGTGTGTGTGTGTGTGTGTGTGTGTGTGTGGTGTGTGTGTGTGTGTGTCTGCAGGCACTCATGTGGGGGAGGGGTTTTGTGTGTGTTTGTTCACGTGCATGTGTGCTTGAGTGTGTGTGTATGTGCGCACAAACGTGTGGGGGGTGGGGGGGGGCATGTGGATGTGGGTGTGAATATATTTAAATCTTAAACCGGCAACTAGCCATCTTGGAGCAGTTCAGAAATCTGTAGATTATCTCCCCCTGTCCAGGGGTTACTCCGGCTCCCCTTTTGCTCTGATATGGTGGGTTGTACCAGAATGCGTAGACACGTGTATCTGATTTGCTAATATTATTTTTCATATGTACCAACCCAAAAGGCAAACGGCACAACCTTGAGACAGGTTGATAAGTTTAAATATCTGGGAACGATCATCTCATCAGATGACAGACGTACATTAGAAATAGCAAGCAGAATCGGCCAAGCCAAAACAGCATTCAAGAAGATGAAAAACATTCTTACCAACAAAGAAAGTTGAGAGTTCCATGGACAGCAAAGAAAATAGACGAGACAGTCTTGATGGAGGCAGATGCAAGAAGATCATTCATAAGGAAGATTAGGAAAAGACAGGCAACATTAAAAGGCCATTTTACGAGGAAAGGGGAATTAGAGCACCTGGTCACAACAGGAATGCTGGAGGGAAAGAGAGCACCAGGTAGACCCAGGGAAAGAAATGTTGGACGGACTTGCGGAGTGGTTGAGGATAGAGAGGGTGGAAGATGTTCTTGCGGCAACAAGAGATAGATGCATATGGAGGGCCATGATCGCCAACGCCATGTGGCAGGGCACATGATGATGATCATCATCCCAAAATCGAGGAAATTTTTCTCAAAGTGTCAGTCTAAAGGTTAAACTCCAAAGAGCTGGCCACTTTTATGTTTACTTACAGTTTATGTTTTGTGAGAAGTGTCTGTTTTAATGTTATGTACATCTGGCCACTTTTTTATTTTTACTTATATTTATGTTATGTGAGATACATTTGTTTTAATGTTTTTCTATATAAGCGTCATGAATATTTACCTACCAAACATGCTGAAAGTTAAAACTATTTTTAATCTGCATCTTGTTGATCAGTTATGCTGGCCATATCTTCTTCCAAGGGAAAATTGACATTGCTTGTTTAGAGGTAGACCCAGGGAGAAAATGCTGGACAGACTTGCAGAGTGGCTGGGGATGAAGAGGGTGGAGGAGATGCTTGGGGCAACGAGAGATAGAGACAGATGGAAGTCCATGATCGCCACCCCCATGCGGCAGGGCACCTGATGATGATGATGATGATGATGTTTAGAGGGCTAAAGTCACTTGAAGCGCTGTTGTTCTTTTTGCTTCCCTCACCAGTTTTCTACTACTTCATTCAATCTTTGTCTTCAACTCTCGGATCCCCGGCGGGGATGTCGGGGGATCTTTCAGTATAAATAGTATCCCCACCATTTGGAAATTCTGTGCTAGAAATTTCCTCTGTTCCGTCACTCTCTTTGTTTCTTTCTTCCTCCTTTGCTTTCTGTCATTTCTTCCAGTCGTTTTCTGCCTCGCTAGTCCACTCACTTGTGTGTGTTCGATAAAGTCTTGCATCTTAGGATTGATAATTGGGTACTCGTGTTAAGTGCTTTTTTGGCTGTAGGGAAATGAGATATGCGGAAGCAATTTTAGGTAATTTAGGCCAGTTTTAAAGTATGTTTTAGTGTCCTGAGTTATGTTTAAATTTGTATTCAGGTATGTTTTTTAAATCCCCATGTGCGATAAATTGGACGGAGTGGTCAGTACCAGGGGCATCTCTTTAGATTATGTGCGCGAATGCATTGATATGTGTTCGTAATTTTCATTTCCTTTTTTTTCTATTTGAAGTATTGTGTATGTTTTGAACCGGTTATAGCCCTGATATGGCTCTACGCAGTGGGCAGGGCTTAAAACAACAACAACAATATTAATAATGATTATGCACTAAACCCTGGACTTAAGGGACCTGTTTCTTTCTCGACAGATGCCTTTATTAAAACTACTACATCACCACGCCACTCTTTGTTATAGTTGTGGTTATGTCCTAACATGATGAGATAACATCACCACTCCACTCTTTGTTATAGTTGTGGTTATGTCCTAACATGATGACAGATAACATCGCCACTCCACTCTTTGTTATAGTTGTGGTTATGTCCTAACATGATGATTAGATAACATCGCCACTCCACTCTTTGTTATAGTTGTGGTTATGTCCTAGCATGATGATTAGATAACATCACCACTCCACTCTTTGTTATAGTTGTGGTTATGTTCTAACATGATGACAGATAACATCGCTAATCCACTCTTTGTTATAGTTGTGGTTATGTCCTAGCGTGATGATGAGATAACATCACCACTCCACTCTTTGTTATAGTTGTGGTTATGTCCTAACATGATGAGATAACATCACCACTCCACTCTTTGTTATAGTTGTGGTTATGTCCTAGCATGATGATGAGATAACATCGCCACTCCACTCTTTGTTATAGTTGTGGTTATGTCCTAGCATGATGATGAGATAACATCGCCACTCCACTCTTTGTTATAGTTGTGGTTATGTCCTAGCATGATGAGATAACATCGCCACTCCACTCTTTGTTATAGTTGTGGTTATGTCCTAACATGATGATGACAGATAACATCGCTAATCCACTCTTTGTTATAGTTGTGGTTATGTCCTAACATGATGACAGATAACATCGCCACTCCACTCTTTGTTATAGTTGTGGTTATGTCCTAACATGATGATGAGATAACATCGCCACTCCACTCTTTGTTATAGTTGTGGTTATGTCCTAGCATGATGATGAGATAACATCGCCACTCCACTCTTTGTTATAGTTGTGGTTATGTCCTAGCATGATGATGAGATAACATCGCCACTCCACTCTTTGTTATAGTTGTGGTTATGTCCTAGCATGATGAGATAACATCGCCACTCCACTCTTTGTTATAGTTGTGGTTATGTCCTAACATGATGATGACAGATAACATCGCTAATCCACTCTTTGTTATAGTTGTGGTTATGTCCTAACATGATGACAGATAACATCGCCACTCCACTCTTTGTTATAGTTGTGGTTATGTCCTAACATGATGATGAGATAACATCGCCACTCCACTCTTTGTTATAATTGTGGTTATGTCCTAACATGATGATGACAGATAACATCGCTAATCCACTCTTTGTTATAGTTGTGATTATGTCCTAGCATGATGACAGATAACATCGCCACTCCACTCTTTGTTATAGTTGTGGTTATGTCCTAACATGATGAGATAACATCGCCACTCCACTCTTTGTTATAGTTGTGGTTATGTCCTAACATGATGACAGATAATATCGCCACTCCACTCTTTGTTATAGTTGTGGTTATGTCCTAACATGATGATGAGATAACATCACCACTACACTCTTTGTTATAGTTGTGGTTATGTCCTAGCATTATGACAGATAACATCGCTAATCCACTCTTTGTTATAGTTGTGGTTATGTCCTAACATGATGATGAGATAACATCACCACTACACTCTTTGTTATAGTTGTGGTTATGTCCTAACATGATGATGAGATAACATCACCACTACACTCTTTGTTATAGTTGTGGTTATGTCCTAACATGATGACAGATAACAACACCACTCCACTCTTTGTTATAGTTGTGGTTATGTCCTAACATGATGACAGATAACATCGCTAATCCACTCTTTGTTATAGTTGTGGTTATGTCCTAACATGATGACAGATAACAACACCACTCCACTCTTGTTATAGTTGTGGTTATGTCCTAGCATGATGATTAGATAACATCACCACTCCACTCTTTGTTATAGTTGTGGTTATGTCCTAACATGATGATTAGATAACATCACCACTCCACTCTTTGTTATAGTTGTGGTTATGTCCTAACATGATGACAGATAACAACACCACTCCACTCTTTGTTATAGTTGTGGTTATGTCCTAGCATGATGAGATAACATCGCCACTCCACTCTTTGTTATAGTTGTGGTTATGTCCTAGCATGATGATGAGATAACATCGCCACTCCACTCTTTGTTATAGTTGTGGTTATTCCTAACATGATGATGAGATAACATCACCACTCCATCTTTGTTATTGTTGTGGTTATGTCCTAACATGATGATGAGATAACATCGCCACTCCACTCTTTGTTATAGTTGTGGTTATGTCCTAGCATTATGACAGATAACATCACCACTCCACTCTTTGTTATAGTTGTGGTTATGTCCTAACATGATGACAGATAACATCGCCACTCCACTCTTTGTTATAGTTGTGGTTATGTCCTAGCATTATGACAGATAACATCACCACTCCACTCTTTGTTATAGTTGTGGTTATGTCCTAGCATTATGACAGATAACATCACCACTCCACTCTTTGTTATAGTTGTGGTTATGTCCTAACATGATGACAGATAACATCGCCACTCCACTCTTTGTTATAGTTGTGGTTATGTCCTAGCATTATGACAGATAATATCACGCACGCACACACACACACACAACACACACACACACACACACACACACACACACACCCACACACACGCATGGCTATAAATGGGGAGAAAGAATATAAGCAATAAAAGCAAGAATAAAAGCAATGGAAAATTATAGAGAGCATAGCATATACAATTATATATTATAACCATGTGATTCCCTCCGAGCGGAGACAGGCTGCAGAGAGGGGGGGGGGGGGGGGTTGAGTGAGGTTAGGATTTTATGCGGAGGAGAAAAGGTGAGTTTTGAGAGCGGACTTGAAGGAGACAAAAGTAGGTTGCTGAACGGACTGAGAGAGGAAGTTTGTTCCAGGAGAGTGGACCAGGAACAGAGAAGGCTCGTGGACCATAGGTATTGACAGATAGCATCACCACTCCACTCTTTGTTAAAGTTGTGGTTATGTCCTAGCATGATGATTAGATAACATCACCACTCCACTCTTTGTTATAGTTGTGGTTATGTCCTAGCATGATGATGAGATAACATCGCCACTCCACTCTTTGTTATAGTTGTGGTTATGTCCTAGCATGATGATGAGATAACATCGCCACTCCACTCTTTGTTATAGTTGTGGTTATGTCCTAACATGATGACAGATAACATCGCTAATCCACTCTTTGTTATAGTTGTGGTTATGTCCTAGCATGATGATGAGATAACATCGCCACTCCACTCTTTGTTATAATTGTGGTTATGTCCTAACATGATGATGACAGATAACATCGCTAATCCACTCTTTGTTATAGTTGTGATTATGTCCTAGCATGATGACAGATAACATCGCCACTCCACTCTTTGTTATAGTTGTGGTTATGTCCTAACATGATGAGATAACATCGCCACTCCATTCTTTGTTATAGTTGTGGTTATGTCCTAACATGATGACAGATAATATCGCCACTCCACTCTTTGTTATAGTTGTGGTTATGTCCTAACATGATGATTAGATAACATCACCACTACACTCTTTGTTATAGTTGTGGTTATGTCCTAACATGATGATGACAGATAACATCGCCACTCCACTCTTTGTTATAGTTGTGGTTATGTCCTAGCATTATGACAGATAATATCACCACTCCACTCTTTGTTATAGTTGTGGTTATGTCCTAACATGATGACAGATAACAACACCACTCCACTCTTTGTTATAGTTGTGGTTATGTCCTAACATGATGATGACAGATAACATCACCACTCCACTCTTTGTTATAGTTGTGGTTATGTCCTAGCATGATGATTAGATAACATCACCACTCCACTCTTTGTTATAGTTGTGGTTATGTCCTAACATGATGATTAGATAACATCACCACTCCACTCTTTGTTATAGTTGTGGTTATGTCCTAACATGATGACAGATAACACCCACTCATCTTTGTATAGTTGTGGTTATGTCCTAAATGATGAAATAACATCACCACTCCACTCTTGTTATAGTTGTGGTTATTCCTACATATGATAGATAACATCCCACTCACTCTTTGTTTGTTGTGTTAGTCCTAACATGATGAGTAACACCCACTCCACTCTTTGTTATAGTTGTGGTTATGTCCTAACATGATGATATAACATCCACTCCACTCTTTGTTATAGTTGTGGTTATGTCCTACATGATGAAGATAACATCGCCACTCCACTCTTTGTTATAGTTGTGTTATTCCTAACATGATGAAGATAACATCACCACTCCATCTTTGTTATGTTGTGGTTATGTCCTAACATGATGATAGATAACATCCCACTCCACTCTTTGTTATAGTTGTGGTTATGTCCTACATATGAAGATAACATCACCACTCCACTCTTTGTTATAGTTGTGTTATGTCCTAAATGAGACAGATAACATCCCACTCCACTCTTTGTTATAGTTGTGGTTATGTCCTAACATATGACAGATAACATCCCACTCCACTCTTTGTTATAGTTGTGGTTATGTCCTACATATGAAGATAACACACCACTCCCTCTTTGTTATGTTTGGTTATGTCCTAACATGTGACAGATAACACGCCACTCACTCTTTGTTATAGTTGTGGTTATGTCCTACATATGACAGATAAATCACCACCCACCAATACCAACAAAACATAACACCAACCACCTTTGTATAGGGGATAAGATAAGATAAAACAAGTATGTGGAAAATATAGAACATGCATCATTTTTTATATTGTGGTTTCCTCGAGCGAAACGCACAGTTTAGTGGGTTAATTTTAGCACAAAAAGTGTGTTTGAGAGCGAAATACAACAATGTAGTTGTGAGCTAAAGAGAAGTATCCAATTGAAGTGGGTAGTCTACATGATGACAGATACATCCCACTCCACTCTTTGTTATAGTTGTGGTTATGTCCTACATGGATAGATAACATCACCACTCACTCTTTGTTATAGTTGTGGTTTGTCCTAGCATATGAAGATAACATCCCACTCACTCTTTGTTATAGTTGTGTTATGTCCTACATGATGAGACATCGCACTCCCTCTTTGTTATAGTTGTGGTTATGTCCTAACATGATGACAGATAACTCGCATCCTCTTTTTATGTTGTGGTTATGTCTACATGATGATGATAACATCCCACTCACTCTTTGTTATATTGTGGTATGTCCACATTATGACAGAAACACCAATCCACTCTTGTTATAGTTGTGTTTGTCCTACTGATGAGATACATCCCACTCCACTCTTTGTTATAGTTGTGGTTATGTCCAACATGTGAGATAACATCCACTCCATTCTTGTATAGTTTGGTTAGTCCTAACATGATGAGATAAATCGCCACTCCACTCTTGTTATAGTTTGTTATGTCCTAACATGATGATTAGATAACATCACCACTCACTCTTTGTTATAGTTTGGTAGTCCTAACATGATGACAGATAACACGCCACTCCACTCTTTGTTATAGTTGTGGTTATTCCTACATATGACAGATAATCCCACTCACTCTTTGTTTAGTTGTGTTATGTCCTAAATGATGACAGATAACACACCACTCCACTCTTTGTTATAGTTGTGGTTATGTCCTAACATGTGATGACAGATAACATCCCACTCCACTCTTTGTTATAGTTTGTTATGTCCACATGATGATTAGATACATCACACTCCACTCTTTGTTATAGTTTGGTATGTCCTAACATGATGATAGATAACATCCCACTCCACTCTTTGTTATAGTTGTGTTATTCCTAACATGATGACAGATAACATCGCACTCATCTTTGTTATGTTGGTTATGTCCTAACATGATAAGATAACATCCCACTCCACTCTTTGTATAGTTGTGGTTATGTCTAACATGATATGAGATAACATCCCACTCCACTTTGTTATGTTGTGGTTATGTCCTAACATGAGAGATAACACGCCACTCCACTCTTTGTTAGTGTGGTTATGTCCTAACATGATGAAGATAACATCCACTCCACTCTTTGTTATAGTTTGGTATGTCTAACATGATGCAGATAACTCGCCACTCACTCTTTGTTATAGTTGTGGTTATGTCCTAACATGTGAGATAACATGCCATCCTCTTTGTTATGTTGTGTTAGTCTAATGATGATAGATAACATCACCACTCCACTCTTTGTTTGTTGTGGTTATGTCCTACATGATGAATACATAATCATTTTTTATAGTTGGTTATTCCTAGCGGATGACAAAACACACCACCCACCTGATGGGCACCAACAAAGACAAAACACCCACCCACAAGACCAACATAAAAAAACATACCACTCACTCTTGTTATAGTTGTGGTTATGTCTAACAGATGACAGATAACATCGCCACTCCATCTTTGTTATATGTGGTAGTCTAACATGATGAAGATAACATCACACTCCACTCTTGTTAATTGTGTATGTCCTAACATGATGAGACAGATAACTCGCAATCCACTCTTTGTTATAGTTGTGGTTATGTCCTAGCATGATGACAGATAAATCACCACTCACTTTGTTATTGTTGTGTTAGTCTAACATGATGAGATAACATCGCCACTCCATCTTTGTTATAGTTGTGGTATGTCCTACATGATGACAGATAATATCGCCACTCCACTCTTTGTTATAGTTGTGGTTATGTCCTAACATGATGATTAGATAACATCACCACTCACTCTTTGTTATAGTTGTGGTTATGTCCTAGCATTATGACAGAAACATCACACTCCACTCTTTGTTATAGTTGTGGTTATGTCCTAACATGATGAAGATAACATCGCCACTCCACTCTTTGTTATAGTTGTGGTTATGTCCTAACATGATGACAGATAACATCGCCACTCACTCTTTTTATAGTTGTGGTTATGTCCTAACATGATGATTAGATAACATCCCACTCACTCTTTGTTATAGTTGTGGTTATGTCCTAGCATATGTCAGATAACATCACACTCCACTCTTTGTTATAGTTGTGGTTATGTCCTAACATGATGACAGATAACATCGCCACTCCACTCTTTGTTATAGTTGTGGTTATGTCCTAACATGATGACAGATAACATCCCACTCCACTCTTTGTTATAGTTGTGGTTATGTCCTAACATGATGATTAGATAACATCACCACTACACTCTTTGTTATAGTTGTGGTTATGTCCTACATTATGACAGATAACACACCACTCCACTCTTTGTTATAGTTGTGGTTATGTCCTACATGATGAGATAACATCCCACTCCACTCTTTGTTATAGTTGTGGTTATGTCCTAACATGATGATAGATAACATCCCACTCCACTCTTTGTTATAGTTTGGTTATGTCCTAACATGATGATAGATAACATCGCCACTCCACTCTTTGTTATAGTTGTGGTTATGTCCTAACATGATGATAGATAACATCACCACTCCACTCTTTGTTATAGTTTGGTTATGTCCTAACATGATGACAGATAACATCCCACTCCACTCTTTGTTATAGTTGTGGTTATTCCTAACATGATGACAGATAACATCGCCACTCCACTCTTTGTTATAGTTGTGGTTATGTCCTAACATATGATGACAGATAACATCACCACTCCACTCTTTGTTATAGTTGTGGTTATGTCCTAACATGATGATGACAGATAACATCGCCACTCCACTCTTGTTATAGTTGTGGTTATGTCCTAACATGATGATTAGATAACATCACCACTCCACTCTTTGTTATAGTTTGGTTATGTCCTAACATGATGACAGATAAATCGCCACTCCACTCTTTGTTATAGTTGGGTTATATCCTACATGATACAGATAACATCGCCACTCCACTCTTTGTTATAGTTGTGGTTATGTCCTAACATGATGATAGATAACATCCACCCACTCTTTGTTATAGTTGTGGTTATGTCCTAACATGATGAGAGATAACATCACCACTCCATCTTGTTATTGTTGTGGTTATGTCCTACTGATGATGAGATAACATCGCCACTCCACTCTTGTATAGTTGTGGTTATGTCCTAACATGATGAAGATAACATCGCATCACTCTTTGTTTAGTTGTGGTTATGTCCTAACATGATGAAGATAACATCGCCACTCCACTCTTTGTATAGTTGTGGTTATGTCCTAACCTGATGAGATATGATGACATTGCAGCTCTTTGTTATGGTTGTGTTATGTCCTAACATGATGATGACAGATAACATCACCACTCCACTCTTTGTTATAGTTGTGGTTATGTCCTAGCATGATGATAATAAAATTTAATTACATATTTATATAGTTTGTAAAATCCTAGCCTGAAGAGACACACGCACACCCACACGACACAGCACGCCACACACACAACAAACACACCACACCCACACACACAACCAAACACAACACACACAACACACACACCCAACCCATGGTATAAATGGGGAGAAAGAATAAAAGATAAAACAAGAATAAAAGCAATGTAAAATTTGAGAGCATAGCATATACAATAATATCCAATCCCTCCGAGGGAGACAGGCTGCAGAAGGAGGGGGGGTTGAGTGGTCAGATTTTATAGGAAGGTAGTTCTAACATGAGAGACAAAAATTGCTACACTAGAGAGTTTGTTAGAGGTGGACGAAACAGAGGCTCTACCATAGATGACAGATAACATACCACTCCACTCTTTGTTATAGTGTGGTTATGTCCTAACATGATGATTAGATAACATCCCACTCCACTCTTTGTTATAGTTGTGGTTATGTCCTACATGATGATTAGATAACATCCCACTCCACTCTTGTTATAGTTGTGGTTATGTCCTAACATAGATGAGATAACATCGCATCCACTCTTTGTTATAGTTGTGGTTATGTCCTAACATGATGATGAGTAACATCGCCACTCCACTCTTTGTTATAGTTGTGGTTATGTCCTAACATGATGATGAGATAACATCGCCACTCCACTCTTTGTTATAGTTGTGGTTATGTCCTAACATGATGATTAGATAACATCACCACTCCACTCTTTGTTATAGTTGTGGTTATGTCTAACATGATGAAGATAACATCGCCACTCCACTCTTTGTTATAGTTGTGGTTATGTCCTAACATGATGACAGATAACATCACCACTCCACTCTTTGTTATAGTTGTGGTTATGTCCTAACATTGATGACAGATAACATCCCACTCCACTCTTGTTATAGTTGTGGTTATGTCCTAACATGATGAAATAACATCGCCACTCCACTCTTTGTTATAGTTGTGGTTATGTCCTACATGATGAGAGATAACATCGCCACTCCACTCTTTGTTATAGTTGTGGTTATGTCCTAACTGATGATGAGATAACATCGCCACTCCACTCTTTGTTATAGTTGTGGTTTGTCCTAACATGATGAAGATTTTTTTTTTTTTTTTTTTTTTTTTTTTTTTTTTTTTTTTTTTTTTTTTTTTTTTTTTTTTTTTTTTTTTTTTTTTTTTTTTTTTTTTTTTTTTTTTTTTTTTTTTTTTTTTTTTTTTTTTTTTTTTTTTTTTTTCCCCCCCCCCCCCCCCCCCCCCCCCCCCCCCCCCCCCCCCCCCCCCCCCCCCCCCCCCCCCCCCCCCCCCCCCCCCTCTTTGTTATAGTTGTGGTTATGTCCTAACATGATGACAGATAACATCGCCACTCCACTCTTTGTTATAGTTGTGGTTATGTCCTAACATGATGATCAGATAACATCGCCACTCCACTCTTTGTTATAGTTGTGGTTATGTCCTAACATGATGACAGATAACATCACCACTCCACTCTTTGTTATAGTTGTGGTTATGTCCTAGCATGATGAAGATAACATCGCCACTCCACTCTTTGTTATAGTTGTGGTTATGTCCTAACATGATGAAGATAACATCGCCACTCCACTCTTTGTTATAGTTGTGGTTATGTCCTAACATGATGATAGATAACATCGCCACTCCACTCTTTGTTATAGTTTTGGTTATGTCCTAACATGATGATAGATAACATCACCACTACACTCTTTGTTATAGTTGTGGTTATGTCCTAACATGATGACAGATAACATCGCCAATCCACTCTTTGTTATAGTTGTGGTTATGTCCTAACATGATGATGAGATAACATCCCACTCCACTCTTTGTTATAGTTGTGGTTATGTCCTAACATGATGATGAGATAACATCCCACTCACTCTTTGTTATAGTTGTGGTTATGTCCTAACATGATGATCAGATAACATCACCACTCCACTCTTTGTTATAGTTGTGGTTATGTCCTAACATGATGACAGATAACATCGCTAATCCACTCTTTGTTATAGTTGTGGTTATGTCCTAACATGATGACAGATAACACGCCACTCCACTCTTTGTTATAGTTGTGGTTATGTCCTAACATGATGATTAGAAAACATCACCACTACCACTCTTTGTTATAGTTGTGGTTATGTCCTAACATGATGATAGATAACATCACCACTCCACTCTTTGTTATAGTTGTGGTTATGTCCTAAGCATGATGACAGATAACACACCACTCCACTCTTTGTTATAGTTGTGGTTATGTCCTAACATGATGAGATAACATCGACCACTCCACTCTTTGTTATAGTTGTGGTTATGTCCTACAATGATGATAGATAACATCGCCACTCCACTCTTTGTTATAGTTGTGGTTATGTCCTAACATGATGATTAGATAACATCACCACTCCACTCTTTGTTATAGTTGTGGTTATGTCCTAACATGATGATAGATAACATCGCCACTCCACTCTTTGTTATAGTTGTGGTTATGTCCTAACATGATGACAGATAACATCGCCACTCCACTCTTTGTTATAGTTGTGGTTATGTCCTAACATGATGACAGATAACATCGCCACTCCACTCTTTGTTATAGTTGTGGTTATGTCCTAACATGATGATCAGATAACATCACCACTCCACTCTTTGTTATAGTTGTGGTTATGTCCTAACATGATGATTAGATAACATCACCACTCCACTCTTTGTTATAGTTGTGGTTATGTCCTAACATGATGACAGATAACATCGCCACTCCACTCTTTGTTATAGTTGTGGTTATGTCCTAACATGATGACAGATGATGATGACATTGCCATTTTGCTCTTTGTTATGGTTGTTGTTATGCCCTAACATAATGCTGACGAGATAATTTATAACAATGTGTTGCACAGAGGACATCCTGGACTGCCAGTGGAGTACAGACCAATACACATGCAAGGTGTTTCTGACCCAGTTCTCCTTCCGCAATAATATCTCTCACAAGTTGACCATTCACTTGCCTGCAGCAGATGAGGGGGCAGAAGGTACATACTCCTGCAGAGCGCATAAACGTGGAGCTCCTGTCCGTTGTCACTTCTCTCTTAAGGGTGAGTCCTTCTTCCTTGCCTGCATTTCATAATGACAATGACAGCGATAACAGTAATGATGACGATAATAATGAATAGTTTTTATAGAGAGCGGTCCATGAAGAACATATATTGCTAAAATACAAAATTGTTTAGGGGAGAAGCGTGGCAGAATGGTTTAGATGTTCGCCTGCCAATAACGAAAATTGAGGTTCCAGGGTTCACTCCCGGTAGAGGCCTCAACTTTTCTCCTCAGTTTGACTGGAAAATCGAATTGAATGTCTAGTCCTTTGGAAGGGGACGAAAAATGGGTTGGACCCGTGTGCCCTTTGGCTGCACACGCTAAAGATCCCACAGCAGTTGGAAAATCGTGGAGAGTAGGGCATTGCCCGGCTGTCTTGGTAAAAATCATTAGAGAGGTAAGTTGATTTCCCAGGTCCCACCCCTTGAAAACCAACTAGTCTCCTTGCCTTTCTGAAATGCTGGTTAAAAAATGTGAATATGAATATAAATTTGAATCGAGGGAGAGGGGATGGGCGCCGCCCACGTGGTGCTGGCCCCGGGAAACGTTGAGGTCTCTGCCACCTCACTCCCCTACAATCACAGGGTTATGGGATTTAGATGGGATGTCATGACCTGGCCAGCTCATGGGTTTGTGTGCAGGTTTGGGCTTGATCATTCTGGATCTTCTCCATCACATGGCATCTGTGACGTTAATGCATATGGAATTTATTCCGTGTGCGGAGACATCATCTTAACAAATTAAAACTAAAAAAAAAAAAAGAAGAAAATTGTGCGGATGTCTGTAATTGGATACCTTCTCTTTGTTACTAACATTGATCTTATACCAGAGGGAAGAAAACCTGATACAGATAGGTTTTGGTAGGTTTTAACCTTAGGTTGAGTTCGTAGGTTAAAGTTCAGCCTGTAAAATATAGATATCCCGACTTGTGTCCATCTCACTTTCCTCCCCCCATGGGGGTGCCGGGGGCTTTTTCAGTATAAATAGTATACCCACCTTCTGGAAATTCTGTGCTAGAAATTTCCTCTTTTCTCACTCTCTTTGTTTCTGCTTTGTTCCTTTGCTTTCTGTCATTTCTATGTATCATTTTCTGCCTTAATGGTCCATTCACCTGTATGTGTTCGATAAAGTCTTTCTTACTTTTTCTTAGCATTGATAATTGGGTACATGTATCAAGTGCATTTTTGGCTCTAGGGAGATGAGATGTGCGAAAGCAGTGTTAGGTGGTTTATGCCTGTTTTTATATGTTTTGGTGTCCTTGGGTATGCTTGTGTTTGTATTCAGGTGTGTTTTTTCAAATCCCCTGTGCGATAAATTGGGATGGAGTGGTCAGTGCCAGGGGCATGTCTGTGGATTGTGTGCGTGAATGCATTGATTTGTGTACTTTTATTTTCTTTTTTCTTTTTTTTGTTTGTTTTGTTTTCCTGTTGAAGTTTTGTATGTTTTGAAACAGTTATAGCCCTGATATGGCTCTACAGTCGGCTGGGCTTTAAACAACAATAACAGTAACAACAATCTCACTTTCCTCTCCATTCCAGTAAACTACATTTTGGAATACTCACATAGATCATCTGCCCAGAAGATCTATCCACTGTAATCGTCCAGTGTCAGCATTGGTCTCACATGTCTGCCAGCCCTCAACTCAGTGTGTCATGTTTTAATTTAAGAATAAGATTATACTCTTTCCGTATTTACAAAGGGAGGGTACATAACCCTCCATACCATAGTAAATGACTTAATGGAATTCTGCACAAACTTTGACATGTTTTTTTTTTTGTTTTTGTTTTTTTTTTCCTGGAGATCAGTGTCTGAGTTGTTTCCTACAAAGTGGGAAAGCACAGGAAATCTTGCCATTTATTTTCTGTATAATTCGAAAATGATAAAATTAGATGGACAGAGTTAGTGCATGCATTATTCCTCTCTCTCTCTGTCTCTCTCTCTCTTTCTCTGTGTGTGTGCCTGTCTGTCTCTCTCTGTCTCTTCTCTCTCTTTTTTTTTCCCTTTGAAATTGCTGTTTATGATGGTGTCTTTTCCTTGGTCTTTCTCTCTTTTCTAGTAGGCTGCTTTGGGGGTTTGATGTTCGTGATGGTGTCTTCTCCTCGTACCTTAGTCTTCCCTCTTCTCTGGTAGACTGCTTTGGGGGGGGGGGGGGGTGCTTTGGTGATGGCAAATTTCGACTTCAAGTGCTAAGTTCTCGTTTATGTTTCAAATTCCATTTCTTGTATTGTACTGAAACTACATGGTCTGTGACATTTTGAAGTTGGTTGTTTTAGGGTAAACACTTTTGTGTGAGAAAACTACAGCTTCAACACATGTCCATTTTCGTCTTTGTTATTTGACATCCATCCTGTGGAAAGCCTTTTCAGTGTATATATGCTCGTCAACACAGTCACCAGTTAATTCTTTCATGATGGCTAGCACGCAACACAGCAAGCTCCTAGGTGCCAAGCTATCTGCGTATGTTTACTTCCCTGCTGACGCACCATTTTTACTACATTTTTTTTATTTTACAGCTGTTAGTAAATGGCTCATGGTTAGTATATATTGCATATACTACAGTAGTGGAGATCGGGCTTCCCAGTTGCCTGCTGTGGTTTGTACAAATGTGGAAAAACAACATGTGCACAAGGTTGAACAGGGCGAAGTTGTGACTTTGTGTATGCAACAGTGACAAGATGGATGCCCTCCAGCATGTTTTTACACATGACAAGATGGATGCCCTCCAGCATGTTTTTACACATGACAAGATGGATGCCTCCAACATGTTTTTACACATGACAAGATGGATGCCCTCCAACATGTTTTTACACATGACAAGATGGATGCCCTTCAACATGTTTTTACACATGACAAGATGGATGCCCTTCAACATGTTTTTACACATGACAAGATGGATGCCTTCAACATGTTTTTACACATGACAAGATTGATGCTCTTCAACATGATTTTACACATGACAAGATGGATGCCCTTCAACATGTTTTTACACATGACAAGATGGATGCCCTCCAACATGTTTTTACACATGACAAGATGGATGCCCTCCAACATGTTTTTACACATGACAAGATGGATGCCCTCCAACATGTTTTTACACATGACAAGATGGATGCCATCCAACATGTTTTTACACATGACAAGATGGATGCCCTCCAACATGTTTTTACACATGACAAGATGGATGCCCTTCAACATGTTTTTACACATGACAAGATGGATGCCCTCCAACATGTTTTTACACATGACAAGATGGATGCCCTTCAACATGCTTTTACACATGACAAGATGGATGCCATCCAACATGTTTTTACACATGACAAGATGGATGCCTTCAACATGCTTTTACAAATCACTGACAAGATGGATGCCATCCAACCATGTTTTTACACATGACAAGATGGATGCTCTTCAACATGATTTTACACATGACAAGATGGATGCCTTCCAACATGTTTTTACACATGACAAGATGGATGCCCTTCAACATGCTTTTACACATGACAAGATGGATGCCCTTCAACATGCTTTTACACATGACAAGATGGATGCCCTTCAACATGTTTTACACATGACAAGATGGATGCCATCCAACATGTTTTTACACATGACAAGATGGATGCCTTCAACATGTTTTTACACATGACAAGATGGATGCCATCCAACATGTTTTTACACATGACAAAATGGATGCCATCCAACATGTTTTTACACATGACAAGATGATGCTCTTCAACATGATTTTACACATGACAAGATGGATGCCATCCAACATGTTTTTACACATGACAAGATGGATGCCCTTCAACATGCTTTTACACATGACAAGATGGATGCCATCCAACATGTTTTTACACATGACAAGATGGATGCTCTTCAACATGCTCTTACACATGACAAGATGATGCTCTTCAACATGATTTTACACATGACAAGATGGATGCCATCCAACATGTTTTTACACATGACAAGATGGGTGCCATCAACATGATTTTACACATGACAAGATGATGCCCTTCAACATGTTTTTACACATGACAAGATTGATGCTCTTCAACATGTTTTTACACATGACAAGATGGATGCCCTTCAACATGATTTTACACATGACAAGATGGATGCCCTTCAACATGCTTTTACACATGACAAGATGGATGCCATCCAACATGTTTTTACACATGACAAGATGGATGCCCTTCAACATGTTTTTACACATGACAAGATGGATGCCATCCAACATGTTTTTACACATGACAAGATGGATGCCCTTCAACATGCTTTTACACATGACAAGATGGATGCCATCCAACATGTTTTTACACATGACAAGATGGATGCCATCCAACATGTTTTTACACATGACAAGATGGAGGCCCTTCAACATGTTTTTACACATGACAAGATGGATGCCATCCAACATGTTTTTACACATGACAAGATGGATGCCTTCAACATGATTTTACACATGACAAGATGGATGCCATCAACATGTTTTTACACATGACAAGATTGGATGCCTTCAACATGCTTTTACACATGACAAGATGGATGCCCTTCAACATGTTTTTACACATGACAAGATGGATGCCTTCAACATGCTTTTACACATGACAAGATGGATGCCCTTCAACATGATTTTACACATGACAAGATGGATGCCATCCAACATGTTTTTACACATGACAAGATGGATGCCATTCCAACATGATTTTACACATGACAAGATTGATGCCCTTCAACATGTTTTTACACATGACAAGATTGATGCTCTTCAACATGATTTTACACATGACAAGATGGATGCTCTTAACATGATTTTTACACATGACAAGATTGATGCCTTCAACATGATTTTACACATGACAAGATGGATGCCATCCAACACGTTTTTACACATTACAAGATTGATGCCCTTCAACATGTTTTTACACATGACAAAATGGATGCCATCCAACATGTTTTTTACACATGACAAGATGGATGCCATCCAACATGTTTTTACACATGACAAAATGGATGCCATCCAACATGTTTTTACACATGACAAGATGGATGCCATCCAACATGTTTTTACACATGACAAGATGGATGCCCTTCAACATGATTTTACACATGACAAGATGGATGCCATCCAACATGTTTTTACACATGACAAGATGATGCCTTCAACATGTTTTACACATGACAAGATGGATGCCATCCAACATGTTTTTACACATGACAAGATTGATGCCCTTCAACATGTTTTTACACATGACAAGATGATGCTCTTAACACTGTTTTTACACATGACAAGATTGATGCCTTCAACATGTTTTTACACATGACAAAATGGATGCCATCCAACATGTTTTTACACATGACAAGATGGATGCCATCCAACATGTTTTTACACATGACAAAATGGATGCCATCCAACATGTTTTTACACATGACAAGATGGATGCCATCCAACATGTTTTTACACATGACAAGATGGATGCCTCTTCAACATGATTTTACACATGACAAGATGGATGCCATCCAACATGTTTTTACACATGACAAGATGGATGCTCTTCAACATGATTTTACACATGACAAGATGGATGCCTTCCAACATGTTTTTACACATGACAAGATGGATGCCTTCAACATGTTTTACACATGACAAGATGGATGCTCTTCAACATGTTTTTACACATGACAAGATGGATGCCTTCCAACATGTTTTTACACATGACAAGATGGATGCCTCTTCAACATGATTTTACACATGACAAGATGGATCCCACTCAACATGTTTTACACATGACGAGATGATGCTCTTCAACATGTTTTACACATGACAAGATGGATGCCATCAACATGATTTTTACACATGACAAGATGGATGCCATCCAACATGTTTTTACACATGACAAGATGGATGCCATTCAACATGCTTTTACACATGACAAGATGGATTCTCTTCAACATGATTTTTACACATGACAAGATGGATGCCCTTCAACATGATTTTACACATGACAAGATGGATTGCCATCCAACATGTTTTTACACATGACAAGATTGATGCTCTTCAACATGATTTTACACATGACAAGATTGATGCTCTTCAACATGATTTTACACATGACAAGATGGATGCCCTTCAACATGTTTTTACACATGACAAGATGGATGCCATCCAACATGTTTTTACACATGACAAGATGATGCCATCAACATGTTTTTACACATGACAAGATGGATGCCCTTCAACATGATTTTACACATGACAAGATTGGATGCCTCCCAACATGATTTTACACATGACAAGATGGATGCCCTTCAACATGTTTTTACACATGACAAGATGGATGCCATCCAACATGTTTTTACACATGACAAGATTGATGCCATCCAACATATTTTACACATGACAAGATGGATGCCCTTCAACATGATTTTACACATGACAAGATGGATGCCCTTCAACATGATTTTACACATGACAATATGGATGCCATTCAACATGCTTTTACACATGACAAGATGGATGCCATCCAACATGTTTTTACACATGATAAGATGGATGCCATCCAACATACTTTTACACATGACAAGATGGATGCCCTTCAACATGATTTTACACATGACAAGATGGATGCCATCCAACATGATTTTGCACATGACAAGATTGATGCCATCCAACATGATTTTACACATGACAAGATGGATGCCATCCAACATACTTTTACACATGACAAGATGGATGCCCTTCAACATGTTTTTACACATGACAAGATGGATGCCCTTCAACATGATTTTACACATGACAAGATGGATGCCCTTCAACATGATTTTACACATGACAAGATTGATGCTCTCCAACATGATTTTACAGCTGAAACAGGCATTAGTGAGAGCTCTTGCAATGTTTTCATAACTTATGGAGGAAGCTGATGGGTAGGGTGAGGGAATCAGAAGGTTAAGTTTTTGCTTCGCTAGCATGATTGACAATTCAGGATGCTGGTGGACAAGGTGTAGGAGTCAAAGTGTTAACTGTTCTTTTGTTGTGATAGATATGTGGTGTACTTTTTTTCAAAAGTTGCACTAGTATGTTATGGCTAGGACTTCTGTAGAGATTTTAGAGGAAGTACATCAGCATTCAGTATCACATGGCAGATCTTTGTATTTATGTTTGGGCTCTCCATCTTGTTGGCCATTTACCGCATGAGCCATGCTGTATTTTGTCAGACGTTGTCGATATGCCTGCATTTGCATGCATGTATGCTCATATACACTCGAATGCTGAAGGTATTGTCACACAAACGACATGAAACATTACTTTTATGAAACAGAATGTTATGTCACCTACTTAGGACACATATATACAGCTCAGAGCTAGTTCCGTTCTAAGGGAGTGTTACCATATCGGTTCTCCATTGTCGGTTAATCTTTATTCATTCGCTCTATGTGTGGAAGTAATTGCATCTTGCTTTGCTTGTGATGTGCTTTTTGTATGTGTGGAAAAGGCCATATCTTGTATCAAGTGAAAACTGATAAAACACAGGTTTCAACAGTCAAAATTAAAAAAAAACCCCACCTCATTGGACTTGTTGTCCCTTTTGTCAGCGTGAGTCACAAATTGAAAACAAAGATACATGCTGTTGCTGAGACTGACGCTCAACAAATATGCTGTTGTTGGCGTGTTTAAACACACACTGTTTAATTTTGTACGTGTGACATGGCCTTAAGTGAGTTGGCGGGCTTGCATATGTGCATTATGTTTTGTCCGTGTTGATGAGTGACGCAAGTGTCAGACACACACTGTGTCATTTTGTACGTGTGACATGCCTTAAGTGAGTTGGCGGGCTTGCATATGTGCATTATGTTTTGTCCGTGTTGATGAGTGACGCAAGTGTCAAACACACATTGTGTCATTTTGTACGTGTGACATGGCCTTAAGTGAGTTAGCGGGTTTGCATATGTGCATTATGTTTTGTCCGTGTTGATGAGTGACACAAGTGCTTTGAATGCAGTATCAGATAACATCTGACATTGTTGGATGAGACTGATTAGAATGCACTGAACGTTTTTTTTTTTCTGTTTTTTTTTTTTGTCCCTTTTTTGTACAAATTCTCTGCAATGATCCTGACTGCTACAGCTGTGGATCCCGTGGTAGTACACACTACAGAGGCAGGCTACCATAAACGTAAGCTCAGTGTTGTTGTCCTTGTGGAGTTGGTTCTACTGTTGCTGGTGGTGGTGGTGTTGTGTTCTGTGTTCTTTTTTGTTGTTTTCTGTCTTCATCTTTTTCTCCTTCCGTTTAAAATCCAATTTTAAAAAAAAAAAGAGGATAGATTAGTTCATATTACCCAAGAGGTATGTGTGTGTGTGTGCGTGTGTGTGTGTGTGTCTGTGTTGTGTGTGTGTGTGTGTGTAAGAGAGAGAGGTGTGTGTGTGTGTGTCGTGCGTGTGTGTCTCTGTGTGTGTGGGTGTGTGAGAGAGAGTGTGTGTGTGGGAGAGAGAGAGAGAGTGTGTGTGTGTGTGACAAAAATATGTGGACAAAAATTTGTCGTCTGTTTGTGCATGGATCTCTGTCAAAATTTGATGTGGACTGTTGAAGAGTGATGAATGTTGAACATAAGATCACAAATGAACAAACACCAAATACAGAAGTGGTTCCAGAAACTCAAAAACCAGCGACAGTATTTCTGCAAATACACTTAGTAATTAGCCTACGCACAGTATTTCTTATCTGCTAAAGTTGAACATTTTTGCAAATACATTGTATTTGATATACGTTCATTTGTGTCTTGCGTCTATGTTTGACAAAGGCCAGTTGGCTGAAAATTGTGCCTGTCTGTTTCTGATACTGTCCTTGTGCCATTGATTGTATCATGTGCAGAATGCTATTTCTGTTGCTGATATTACCCTGTGCCATTGTTTGTATCCTGTGCAGAATGCTATTTCTGTTGCTGACACTCCCACTGTACCATTGTTTGTATCCTGTGCAGAATGCTATTTCTGTTGCTGACGCTCCCACTGTGCCATTGTTTGTATCCTGTGCAGAATGCTATTTCTGTTGCTGATATTACCCCTGTGCCATTGTTTGTATCCATGTGCAGAATGCTATTTCTGTTTCTGATATTACCCCTGTGCCATTGTTTGTATCATGTGCAGAATGCTATTTCTGTTTCTGATATTACCCCTGTGCCATTGTTTGTATCATGTGCAGAATGCTATTTCTGTTGCTGATATTACCCCCATTGTTGCCAATTTGTTTGATCATCATTGTTGACTAGAATGCTATTTCTGTTTCTGATATTACCCCTGTGCCATTGTTTGTATCATGTGCAGAATGCTATTTCTGTTCTGATATTACCCCTGTGCCATTGTTTGTATCATGTGCAGAATGCTATTTCTGTTGCTGATATTACCCCTGTGCCATTGTTTGTATCCTGTGCAGAATGCTATTTTTTGCTGATATTACCCCTGTGCCATTGTTTGTATCTGTGCAGAATGCTATTTCTGTTTCTGATATTACCCCTGTGCCATTGTTGATCCTGTCATCTATGTTTGATATATGCCTATTATCTGCAATGATTCTGTGCTGTGCTACCTGTGTATCATTTGCCTTGTGATGGAGAGTGGCCATTAGGGCAACAAAGAACTAGTGCAAATTTTTATATAGACATGGTAGGCTGTTCAAACTGAGAAATTGAGAAAATTTACTTTTTTTTTCTTTTTTTTTTTGGTTTTGTTTATTTTGGCCCACAAATATTTTGCTAGTCCAAGTAAAACCAGTCCCAGGATTGGCAGCTCAAAAAAACAACAGCAACAACAACTAAAATGTCCAGCACTCTGTCTTTGCAAATGGTGTTTTACTAGTATTTACCAGTTAATGCTATCACTGTGATTTCATGTAAATATATTTAAAAGGTTCCTAATTTTCCCCTTTGTTTGTTTCAAGTCTTTGCTATTTGTAGTTGATATTTAGTCATTCTTTTCACATTTTGGTCAAAACTGTGGGTTTCAAAGGAAAAATGGTACTTCTTTGTGCAACTCCATTGATTCAAGTTTGAACGGTAAGGCACCAGGACCCCCTATGGGGAAGCCGGGGGCTCTTTCAGTGTAAATAGTATCCCCACCTTCTGGAAATTCTGTGCTAGAAATTCCCTCTTTTCTGTCACTCTCTTTGTTTCTGCCTTGTTCCTTCGTTTTCTGTCATTTCTTCCTAGATCCTGTCATTTTATTCCTTGCTGGTCCATTCTTCTGTATGTGTTGGATAAAGTGTTACATACTTTTTCTTAAGATTGATAATTGGGTAGATGTATTAAGTGCATTTTTGTCTCTAAAAAGGTGAGATATGCAGAAGCAATTTTAGGTAATTTATGCCTGTTTTTTTTTATGTATACATTTTGGTGTCCTTAGGTATGCTTAAATTTGTGTTCAGGTGTGTTTTTTAAATCCCCTGTGCAATAAATTGGACGGAGTGGTCAACGCCAGGTGCATGTCCTTAGATAATGTGCACGAATGCATGGATATGTGTACATGTAGGAGGCCTGCTAAATTTTCTTTTCCTTTTTTTTTTTTTCTGTTGAAGTTTTGCTTGATTTGAAGGGTTGTAGCCTGATATGGCTCTAAGCAGTCGGCCTGGCTTTAAATAACATTAACGGCTGGGCTTTAAACAACAATAACAATAAAAGGCAACGAGGTCAAGGTCGCATGGACTGGAAGAATGCTTGAAATTAGCACTTTTCGAGGAAGGTGTGTTAAGAGCTCTTCTTAGCAACTTTTGACGATATTTAAAATCTGTTTTCACATGTATTACAGTATACTGTCGCTCTTGATACATGTTAACTTTTATCTTAGGTGAAACTGGTGCAAAATCACAGTGACTGATCTGCTGGACCATCTGTATCTTCATGATTACACTGAAGGAAACAAAACTTGTCAAAAGTTAAAGGGATTGACTGTCTGTATAAGCCCGTGAAATACCCAATTTTTTTCTTCAGTAGTAACGAGAAACTCAGTGGCACGTCTTTGCACAGCCCACTGTTTAGTTGAACGCACTCACTGAGCCACCGCAAAAGACAAAACAGCTGCTCAGTGCCAAGGGAACCATACAAAGCGATGGTCTGCTCTGTCAGTGCCAGCATTAAGCTGCCAGCCACTGGCTACAGTAAATTCTAGTGTCTGTGGTTCTACATCTTTTATGTCTGACTCATCATAGCTATCAGATTTTTGATAAAACCAACAGAAAGTACTCTGTCTGAAGTTTACAAGTACAAACACTACAGAGAAAGGAGAAAGTAATCTGCACTTAATAGGGATTTACTTTCATGCCATGCTACAGACTTTACAATGCGTTCATGCACTGACAGTGGATAAAGCTTCAACTTTCATAAATGCTGTGTGGCGCATGGAAGTATTCTGATCATTCATACTTAACATTTTAAAAGTTCAGTCTAACCATTATGGTATCATTCACCACAATCTGGGTCTTTGGACCATGTGCGCCACAGGTGGCGGGTAATTAGTGTCACTTTTCGCTTGCCAGGAAATGCTTCCCTGAGACAGCAGTGTTTGTACTCCAGTGTACACACTTATACAAACATACATGCGTGCATGCGCTCACATACCTGCCTTTCTTTAAACACTGCAACTGTCAGCTACGTTGCTGGCTACATGTTTTGTAGGTGTATGAAAATAACAATTCAATAAAGTTGGTGTGTTATAACATATATAGGTCTGTTTACATTTAGTTATCTACATGTATATTCTGCTGTCCGAACTCAGGTCACATATTAGGGGTTTTTTTGGGTTTTTTTTTCTTTTTTGGTGGAGTTGTCAGTATGAGTGGAGATGCTAGTGTCAGTTGTTCCTTCATCAGTATATTCAGTCTGTCACTGTCATTCCTTATTCCCCAGGCCCTCCTTTTTAGCATGTTGACTGTGGCATGAACCCCCTTCCCACCCTGCTTGCCGTGTAAGCCGATACAAAATCCCCATTGCTGTACCCAGTGACACAGTTATCCTGAAAAATGTCGTGAAGTCTGATGCATACTTTTTGCATAGTTTTGCAGGTTTCTTACAATCTTTCTTTGATTTCTTACCACAGACTTTACATAGTACACTAAATCTCTCTAAATGAGTTATTTCAGAATAGTTCCCTGTATCCGTTATGTACAACACTTTTTTTTACAGGCATAGTCAAGTGGTATGTAGCCTTCATCACATAGTAAAATAGCAACCATCTAAGCCTTTTATGTTTGGTTTTTTCTCTCCACACAACAAGAAGCAAACAAAACAAAACTAAACACACACAGAATGGGACCAGAAAACATAGTGATGATGAAAACAAGTTGCAGAACAATCACAGAAAGTGGATGATAAATCCAAAGGAAAGAATGAAGAATATAGCAAGACCACTCATTTACTCTCACTGATTGCATGTGAGCTGGGTCAAGCGTGGCCAGTAGGCCTATTCACATTCTTTCTCTGATCTATCTCAATGCTCAGAGTGCCAGATGGCTGCTAGCAGCAGCACACACTCAGTCAGTGCCAGTGAATTAAGTGGTTGTTTTCATTTTCTTTTCTTTTATTTTTACAGCACAGTATGAAGAGGTATCTAGACGTGTATGATATGAATGTAATTAGCAAAGACAGCAAATGCTACCTCGGTGGAGGCGTCTACCAGCGCATACGTACATTGGGGCTGTGTAGCAAGCCCCGCACTGCGCGATCCTGTCGTGGTGGACGTCTCCACCGACTTTGGCACAACCTGCCTCCTGCTGTGCCAGCCCGACGCCACTTTTCTTTTTCTGCTTCTTCGTCTCCTCCACTGCCCCTGCCTTCGACCTCGCTGCTGCGGGCTTCGTCTCCTCCTCTGCCATCTTCGCCTTCGCCTTCTGTCCTGGTGGTGCCGCCTTCGCCTTCTGTCCCGCCGGTGCTGCCTTCGTCTTCTGTCCCGCCGGCGCTGCCCTCGTCTTCTGTCCCGCCGGTGCTACCTTTGTCTTCTTCTTCTGTTCCATCGTTGCTGACTTCGTCTTCTGCCCCGCTGGTGTCGCCTTCGTCTTTTGTCCCGTCGGTGCCGCCTTCTTCGCCACCTCGGCCGCCGCCATATGACTGTGATAAACTTAAACTATGCCTTTTTAACGCTCAATCAATATGCAAAGATGGCAAAGCCGAAGTCATTGCCGATTTTATCGCTGATGAGCACGTTGACATTGCTTTTATCACAGAGACATGGCTTAACCCCCTTGGTCATGAACCTATACATGCTAGCCTCACTCCGAGTGGTTACAGGCTTGCTTCTTTCCATCGTTCATCTCGAGGTGGCGGTATCTCCATCCTCTACATGACTCACTCCATTCCCGCCTATCTTTCTCGCAGTCTCTGCCTTTCTCCCATCCTTCTTTCGAGCACGTTGAAGTATCCTTCCAATCCACCCCTCACCCCATCACCTTCTCCTGTGTCTATCGACCTCCACCTAGCTCTGCCAACAAAATCACCACATCCACGTTTCTCTCTGACTTTGACCAACTGCTTGACCACTACTGCCTCTTACCTGGAAATCTCATCATTCTAGGTGACATCAATGTCCACTATGACAACACTCACCGTTATGACACAAGACATATCATCAACTCTCTGTCCAATCACAATATGACTCAACACATTTCTGAACCAACCCATCAAAAAGGTCACATTCTTGACTGGATCATTTCTCGTGATCACCACAATTCAGCTACTAACAACTGCTTAGTTCTTTCTATCCGTCTAACTTCAGCCCTTCCATCTGACCACTCTGCAATTCTCTATTCTCTTGACATTTCTCCTCCTTCCCGTACCACGCGCACAGTGACTCGACGCAATCTCAAATCTATCGACCTCTCCACATTTTCATCTGATGCCTCCCGTCTCCTTTCTGAAAAGTCACATAACCTTGCCGATGAATTCTATACTACTCTCCACCATCTTCTGGACACTCATGCTCCAGCCACAACCCGTCTTTTACCTGACCGCCCCCTACCCCCTGGCTCACTCATGAGATTGCCTGTGCAAAACGTGCCCGCCGCAGAGCAGAGCGCCGCTGGCGCAAATCCAAACTCACTGTACACAGGCAACTTTTCCAAGCCTCTAAAACAAAAGTATCCACCCTCATTGCATCTGCAAAAACAAGCTATTTCCAAACCAAAATCCTGAATGCCTCTTCTTCAAAAGAACTCTTTACAACCATGAATCATCTCCTTGGCACACGAAAAGATTTACCTCTCCCAACAAAACATACAAATGAAGAACTCCCATCTGTATTCTCTAAGTATTTCACCACCAAAATACAAACTCTTCGTGACAGGCTTGACAGGACACCCTGTCAACCATGCCCACCTGACCCTTCCTTCTCTGGCACACCTCTCACTACTTTTACCCCAGTCTCACAAGAAGAAACTTTCAACACAATCAGATCCATGTCGTTCAAAACCTGCGAACTGGATCCTCTTCCAGGTTCTCTCTACTCCGATTGTCTCCCTACTCTCCTCCCATTCATCACTGACATCATCAACACTTCTTTTCAAACTGGAACTGTCCCAGATTCTTTCAAGTCTGCTATTGTTCACCCTCTCCTCAAGAAACACAATTTAGACCCAAATGAACTGAAAAATTACAGGCCTATCTCTAATCTCTCTTTCTTGTCAAAACTCCTTGAAAAGGTCGTCCTCAACCAGCTGAACTCTCACCTGTCTGCCAACAATCTCCTCAATCCTTTCCAGTCAGCCTACCGCCAGTGCCATAGCACTGAAACTGTCCTACTACACATTCTCAACAATCTCCTCCTTGCAACTGATACTGGCAAAGTCTCTCTCCTCACACTCCTTGATCTGTCTGCAGCCTTCGATACCATTGACCATGGTATTCTCCTTTCTAGACTTCATCATACTTTTGGCATCTCTGACATTGCTCTCTCCTTTTTCACTTCGTATTTATCAAACAGAAAACAAACTGTTCTCATCAATGGCACTTACTCTCAACCTGCATACCTGACCTGTGGTGTTCCACAAGGATCTGTCCTTGGCCCTGTTCTTTTCACTCTTTATACCTCCCCCCTGTCCACCATCATCAACTCCCACTCTATAAAACACCACTTCTATGCTGATGACACCCAACTTCAAGACAGTGACTCACCTGATAATATACAGCGCCTGTTGACTCGCACCACTGAGTGTTACTCGGACATTAAGAACTGGATGACACACAATAGACTTCAGCTTAATGACGACAAGACAGAAGCTATCCTCATTGGCACCCGTCAGAAACTTTCCCAGCTGCCTCCTCTTTCTCTCCCATTATGTAACACATCAGTCCCAATTTCTGATTCAGCTAAAAACCTTGGTGTCTGCATTGACTCTACCCTGTCCATGAACAACTTTGTTTCTCAAACTGCCAGATCTTGCTACTATCATCTCCATCGTATAAGCCTGATCAGGAAGTATCTCTCTGTGGAAACAACTGCAAAACTCGTTCTCTCCTTCATAATGTCTCGCATTGACTATTGCAATTCACTCCTGTCTGGTCTTCCTGCCTCCACCATTCACATCCTACAGCGCATTCAAAACAATGCTGTACGCCTTGTACTCAAAAAGAAAAAAGCTGACCACATATCTCCTCTCCTGGCACAACTTCACTGGCTCCCTGTATCAAAGCGCATACAATACAAACTAGACACCATGTGCTACAAAAGCCTCAATAACGCAGCCCCCGATTACCTGTCAAGCCTACTTGAGATCTATGTTCCCTCACGTACCCTCCGCTCTGCCTCCGATCCTCTGACTTTTCGCTTTCCACGCACTAAGCTCAATAGCTATGGTCCACGAGCCTTCTCTGTTTCTGGTCCACTCTCCTGGAACAAACTTCCTCTCTCAGTCCGTCAGCAACCTACTTTTGCCTCCTTCAAGTCCGCTCTCAAAACTCACCTTTTCTCCTCTGCATAAAATCCTAACCTCACTCAATCCCCCTCTGCAGCCTGTCTCCGCTCGGAGGGGAATCACTTTGTTTTAATATATAATTGTATATGATGTGCTCTCTGTGGTTTTCCATTGGTTTTATTCTTGCTTTTATTGCTTTTATTCTTTTCTCCCCATTTGTGGCCATGCATGTGTGTGTGTGTGTGTGTGTGTGTGTGTGTGTGTGTGTGTGCGTGTAGTGCGTGCGTGCGTGCGTGTGTGTCTTTTCGGCGCTTGGATTTGATTTTGTCGAGATTTGCGCTATATAAATATTGTAATTATTATGTATGCATGTGCGTACGTATGTATGTATGTACGTATGTATGTATGTATGTATGTATACGCTTAGATTTATGTATGTATGTATGTATGCATGTATACGCTCAGCTTAGATTTATGTATGTAAGTATGTAAGCATGTATGTATGCATGTATACGCTCATATGTATGTAGGTATGTATGCATGTATACGCTCAGCGCTTAGATTTGATTTTGTCAAGATTTTGCGCTATATAAATAAAATATATTATTATTATGATTAAAGAAGCAACAACTGGGGTCTAAAATACTCCCGCTGAAAGTAAAATCAGGGGGGAAACAGTCACTGACAACACTTTTTACATAGGGGAAATAGAAGGAACGGGCTGTAGCTGTGGCTGCCCCTAAGAGGAGGGGCCGGAGGGACAGTGTGGCTGGCAGAAACTAAACAGGCAAAATCTGCCCATTTTCACTTGCCCTGTGTACTGGGGATTCTGTGTTGTACTGGGGAATTTTGTTGTACTGGAGATTCTGTGTTGTACTGGTGATTCTGTGTTGTACTGGGGAATTTTGTTGTACTGGGGATTCTGTGTTGTACTGGGTATTTGTGTTGTGCTGGGGAATTTTGTTGTACTGGGGATTCTGTGTTGTACTGGGTATTTGTGTTGTGCTGGGGAATTTTGTTGTACTGGTGATTCTGTGTTGTACCAAGGAATTTAGTTGTAATGGTGATTCTGGTTGTACTGGGTATTTGTGTTGTACTGGGGAATTTTGTTATACTGGTGATTTTGTCTTGTACTGGGGATTCTATGTTGTACTGGGGATTCTGTGTTGTACTGGGGAATTTTGTTGTACTGGTGATTCTGTGTGGTACTGGGGATTATGAGGAGCACCTGGTCACAACGGGAAAGCTGGAGGGAAAGAGAGCACCAGGTAGACCCAGGGAGAAAATGCTGGACGGACTTGCAGAGTGGCTGGGGATGAGGAGGGTGGGAGAGATGCTGGGGCAACGAGAGATAGAGATGGTTGGAAGTCCATGGTCGCCAACGCCATGCGGCAGGGCACCTGATAATGATGATGATGATGATGACTGGGGATTCTGCGTTGTACCGGGGGTTTTGCAGTCTAATGGGAATCCTTTGTTGTCTGGGGGTCCTGTTGTTGTGTGTTGAGGATCATATGTTGTTTTGACGCTGACAGATTCTGCACTGTATACAAAGATTGTGTGTTATTTCAGATCACAAGCACACGAGTTCAAAAGTGGACATATGGTTTGGGGTGTCTGTCGTGCTGATTGTAATGATGGCCGTGATCATCGTGCTTTTTTTGGTCATGTGGTGCTGTTGTCCAGACAAGTAAGTTGCTGTGTTGGGGATATATAGAAGATGATGTGGTTCACTTTTGTCAGCTTTCGCAGTCCCTCGTCTTTTTCTATTTTGTTTTTTTGTTTTGCTTTTTGCTTTGTTTGATGTGTGTTTGTCTATCATCTATCTGATATGTTTATGTGTGTGCGTAAATTCATTTTTGAAAGGCTTTTTTTGTTTTTCACTTTGAATTTGATGTATATTTGTCTATCAGTCTGTCTGATATGTTGATTTCGCAATCCCTCGTCTTTTTCTAAAGTTTTGTTTTGTTTGTTTTGCTTTTTGCTTTGTTTGATGTGTGTTTGTCTATCATCTATCTGATGTGTTTATGTGTGTGTGTTTGTGTAATTTCCTTTTTAAAATTAATTTTTTTACTTTCTTTGTGTGTTTGTCTATCAGTCTATCTGATTATATGTGTGTGTAAATTCCTTTTTTAGAGGCCGTTTTATTTTGCTGAAAGATTTTTTTTTTTTTTTTTACTTTCATTGAGGTATAGATATATTTGTCTGTTAGTCAGTCTGATGAATATGTTTATGTGTGTGTATAAATGTCCTTTTTTAAAGGTTTTTTTTTTTTTTTACTTTGAGGTATATTTGTCTGTTAGTCAGTCTGATGAATATGTTTATGTGTGTATAAATGTCCTTTTTTAAAGTTTTTTTTTTTTTTTACTTTCTTTGAGATATATTTGTCTGTTAGTCAGTCTGGATGATATGTTTATGTGTGTGTATAAATGTCCTTTTTTAAAGTTTTTTTTTTTTTTTTTTACTTTCTTTGATGTGTGTTTATCTGTCAATCTATCTGATATGTTTATGTGTGTGTATAAGTTCCTTTTTTAAAAGTTTTTTTTAAACTTTCTTTCATATGTGTTTGTTAGTCTGTCTGATTATGTGTGTGAGTAAATTCCTTTTCTGAAGGTTTTTTTATTTTTTATTTTTGCTTTCTTTAATGTATATTTGTGTGTCAGTCTATGTGATATGTTTATGTGTGTGTAGGTTCCTTTTTTAACCCCTCCCCTGCAACAGTTTTTGTGGCATTTTGCATTGCTGTCGGCCAGGACAGAATCTTGTTTTTTTTTGGTATGTTCACTAATTTGTTCACTGCTCATTCATTTCGTAAGATGTCATTTCTGTTTTTGGCATGTTTTTTTCCTTATACCCTTGGCTATGGTTTGATGTTATAGTTGTTTGATTTGGTTGAAAAGTAGTATGATTAGAGCTGATATAATGAGCCTTTTCTCAACAAAAAAAAAGTGATTTTGGAACATACATACACACTCGGTAGCCCACAAAAACCACACAAAACAGAGCAAAATTTTGGTTTTTGTATATAATAAACATCAAGTGAAAAAGTTTTTGTACTATTACTATTCTCTGTGAATGTTTTTCTATACAGCAGTCAGTAAGTTCTAGGGTGTAGCACAGTGGAGGAAGAGACAGAATAGGCAGTTGTTCCACCATCTTGAATCACATTATCAGGTTCCATACTTTCTGATGCTAATCAGACCAATATTCAATTCTCTCTGACTCAAGTGGTCCTCTAGAGGTTGGCCAAGTTTCTAGTGTTATCCCTCAACCCCTCCCCCCCCGAAATTTCGATGATAAACGTCCCCTGTGGCAGACATGGTTACGGGCGTACAGACATGTCAAAATGGCCCCGCAGTAGTTCCGGCATAAGCAGGGAAGAGGTTAAATGCTTTTTTTTTTTAACTTTCTTTGAGGTATATTTGTCTATCAGTCTATCTGGTATGTTTGTGTGTGTGAGTAAATTCCTTTTTTAAAGGCTTCTTTGTTGTTTTTTTGATACTTTTTTATGTATATTTGTCTATCAGTCTATCTGATATGTTTATGTGTGTTCAGTCTATTATGTGTTTATGTGTGTGTGTCAATGCCTTTTATAAAGCCTTTTTTTTTCTTTTACTTTTTTATGTATATTTGTCTATCAGTCTATCTGATATGTTTATGTGTGTTCAGTCTATTATGTGTTTATGTGTGTGTGTCAATGCCTTTTATAAAGCCTTTTTTTTTTTGATACTTTTTTATGTATATTTGTTTATCAGTCTATTTGATATGTTTATGTGTGTGTGTAAATGCCTTTTTTAAATTTTTTTTAATACTTTTTTTGATGTGTGTTTGTCTGTCAGCCTATCTGGTATGTTTATGTGTGTGCGTAAATTCCTTTTTTAACCTCTTCCCTGCTTACGCGGTGTCTACTACGGGGCCTTTTTGACATGTCCGTATGCCAGTAACCGTCTGTTTTTTTTTCAATTTCTCTCTTCCCCTCCCACCTTTCATCTTTTTTACTTCTGGTTTTTCCCCTGTCCGCAGCTCAAAGACAGGAATCGAGAAACTGTTCAGCAGGTCTCCGAGGAGCAATCTTGGTTACAACCCTGTCGCTAAGGACCCCCCGCCTCAGGACCAGCCTGGCTCCTCTACAGACAAGAAGAACGGTACTACCATCAACACCTCGGATACCACTAATGTCACCACCCCAACCAACACCACCAACACCAACAGTACCACCAACACCACCAACACCAACAGTACCACCAACACCACCAACACCAACACCAACAGTACCACCAACACCACCAACACCACCACCACCACCACCAACAGTACCACCACCACCACCACCACAGACGAACAACAGTCCGGCAAAAGGAAGTCTGGTCAGTCTTCTGGTGGCACAAGTCCAGGAGAACAGCCAACAAAGAAGGACACCGTGGAGAAACAGTCACCTGACAAAGTGGTGGCTGGCACCAATGCAGAGTATGTGGTGAACAGGGCCCAGCCCATCAACATCCAGGTCAACCCAGCATCTGGTGAAGGAGAGGTAGCGTGAGGAGTAGAAACGGAGAAACGTGTCGAGGTTCTCTGAAAAATGAGAGGTGGGTAATGTTATTGATTTTTTTTTTCTATGATACCCATTTAAAGTTTTCTCAGTACCCCACCCCCCACCACCCAGTATAAATAGTATCCTTCTCTACCTTCTGGAAATTCTGTGCTAGAAATGTCCTCTTTTCTGTCACTCTCTTTGTGTCTGCCACGTTCCTTTTCTTTCCGTCATCTCTTCCTGTCCTTTTGTGCCTTGCTGGTCCATTCACCTGTATGTGTTCAATAAAGTCTAACATGCTTTTCTTTTGGATTGATAATTGGATAATGTATTAAATGTATTTTTGGCTCTAGGGAGGTGAGATATGCGGAAGCAGTTTTAGGTAATTTAGGCTCGTTTTTATATATGTTTTGGTGTCCTTAGGTATGCTTACATTTGTATTGAGGTGTGTTTTTTAAATCCCCTGAGTGATAAATTGGACAGAGTGGTCAGTGCCAGGGGCATGTCCTTAGATTATATGCATGAATGCATTGATGTGTGTACTTAATTTTTTTTTTTTCCTGTTGAAGTTTTGTATGTTTTGAAATGGTTATAGCCCTGAAATGGCTCTATGCAGTTGGCTGAGCTTTAAACAACAATATAGGGCCTAAAACGCTCCGCGTCTGGGCGGAATTCTGCGATTTCGGTTTGTCAAAAAAGAAAAAAAAAAATGAAAGGAGCAAGGCATCCGTGATCGGCTTGCAAGCGTTTATAGCAACGGCACGCAAGTTATGGCCCCTGATTTGCTCCCGGACCCCCCTAGTTTCAGTGTTTTTTTCCTCCTGTTTTAAGCCCTGAACAATAGCAATAACAATGTTTTCTCAGATGCATGTCTGCATTGTCTTCTGGATATTTGGCCCTCACTATGCAGACATTTAATACCATATTATCATACTGATAGAAGAACTAATGAAAGTGTTCTGGAAGAACTTGATACCATCAGAAAACTACGAGCAGACAGCAACAAGAGAAGACTAAAATACTTTGGCCATGTGTCACATAGCAAGAATACAGACCTCATGGCAACCTTCTTTCAGCAAAAACAGAGGCAAAAAGGAAGAAAGGCAGACCTCCAATCTCATACATTGAGAATAAAACCAATGTCAGTGGCCTAAGTATTCAAGAAATTGTCCTCTTAAGTCAGGACAGAGCAGCCTGGAGGGAGGTGGTGGTGTCTAGGTGTGCAGCGGCCAATGCTGAATCTGGTGACGTCGACAGATGAGACAGGTGAGATGATCATACTCTGTAGAAATTCCAGTTTTATAAGTATTCCAATTTTCAAACACCAGTGAAAATAGATCAGTAATGACAGTATGCAGAGATTCCAGTTTTATAATGATAATTATTCCAATTTCCAAACACCAGACCCACAGAAAAATGAATGTTTGCAGGGATTTTAGTTTGACAGTAATTCTGCTTTATTTTTTTAATTTCAGAATTTGCACGGATGGTGGGAGAGATTGCTGACAGATCCAGTTGATTGTCTTACAGCATCCTCTGCTTTATTTCGTGCTGTTTTTTGTATTTTTATTTTTGTCATCTCTGCTTTACTATGTGCCATTGTTTGTACTTTTATTTTTGTCACAGTACATTCAACCTGGAAGTCCATTACACCTGGCACATGCACAGATAACATAAAAGTCTCACTTCATGAATCCTCCGGCATGAAAAGACGGTGATCCCACACGGATACCAGCAGTGACACAGAATGCAGTTTCAGTCAGTTATAATTATTATTTTCTTTATTAACCCTTTGACTCCCGCACTCTATCCACCAAACTCCTGCATTGTCAGCTGTGACAGCAAAGCAAAAACTTGACCCGTTCACTGCCTCATCCCATCCACCAGCTTCCTGCAGGAAACTAGTGGATAGAATGTGGGAGTGAAAGGGTTACGTGTTTGCAGCTGGCGGATAGGAGGTGGGAGTGAAAGGGTTACGGTGTGCTATAGCGCACCTCACATGGACTTCTGTCTTTTACTGGAGAAGACTATGGTGTTCCTTGAGTTTGAACATTCTTGGTGCATAGTACAAGAGTTGTGTGTGATACAGCTTTGCTCCACAGTCATGTGAAGGTGTTAATGTATCCCTAGACTGGCAGTGAATGTCTGCCTGATTACTACATGCGTGATTGTTGTACTCACAGCCGATACAGTGTGAGCGAGTGTGCGTGTGTGCATGTGTCAAATTGCATAGAGCCTAGTGACAGTGGTACTGCTGCCACAGTGAATATTCACAATACATACACTAGCGACATTGTTATTGATTCTACAGTGAATATCCACTGTATGTGCACTTTTGTCTATTACATTTTTACAGTTTGGAAGCATTTACAAAAGACCACATTTAAAAAGTTTCTGTAGTATGAGACTAATTCATGGGTGCAACTCCTCCGGCTACAGACCGGAATCCGGTTTTTGAAAAACGGTCGAGCGGACAGATCCGGTTTTTGAAAATTTGACAAGGAAAAAAAAAAAAAAAAGCCGATTAAAATCCTTCGATACAGTGAGCATCTCCGCTTCTGCTCCGAGTGTTCGTAAGCAAAGCGATTGAGAAAAAAATGCCGATTAAAATCCTTCGATACAGTGAGCAACTCCGCTTCCGCTCGGAGTGTTCGTAAGCAAAGTGATTGGAGCTCTCCTGTGTTGGGAGGTACAGAAGATCCGAAGCAGGTGACTGGAATTAGCAGGCGACTTTTCGTTCGACGTTTGAGTATGCATTATCTCACGGAAGCAGATTTTTCACGTCTTGCGAAGGTGGAGGAAGGGGTGAAAAACAAGTGGAGGTGGGAGTGGCTGAAGCAGAAAGACGAGCAGGACAAAGAGTACGGAGAGTAGTGTCGGAAACTTGACTTACCAGGAACATGTTTCTGCGCAGTTTGCTCTAAGCAAATCAAGTACTGAAGTAGCCTACGGCACGAGTGGGAAGAAAAAACTAAAGGAACATGCCGATCATCCCAGCCACAAGGAAAATGTGATGGTTAGTTACGTTTTCATGCTATTTCTGCACAGGCCACTTCTGCACAACCCAGTTCCAGCATCTACACAGTGCCAAAAGGTGGCAAAAGAGCTGCCATGAAGTCATCACAAGACATTAGACAGTTTCTGAAGAAATCTAGAATGGACATTTAACCATCTTCCACTTTTTTTAAACAATAATGTGTCTGAACTGTTACTGATGTTGTTGATTTTATGAACAAAGGCTACACTCATGTTGGCCTGGAAACACCTTATGAATGACTAGTGCTAATCTTCAAATGATTTGTCTCCTCATCACTTAGAGGATTGTCAGATACTGTGTTATGGTCAGTTTGGACCTGTGTTATAAACACAAGTGATACTGTTTGGCAGATAAACTGTGAAGGAGGATTGGAGCAAAAGAGTGATATTGACTGGACTGGTTTCTGTATTCTTAAGACTGACTTTGACAGAATTATTCAGCTGTTGCTTCTTCCAGATTTTTCTTTCATGATTAACTAGTAATCTATCATGGTTAGTACTGGTGGTAACACTGCTATTCTGTTACCATGTAAGTCAGAAATATGTCAATTTTTCTGTTCATTTGTTCATGCTCAGATTAAAGGAGAGACCCCCAAATCATCATAAAAAGGCTAATTTTCTTTCAGCTTCAGGGGGGCGTTGCCCCCCTGACCCCCAACAAGGGCTCTGCCCCTGTACCCCACCAGGGCCTGGGCGGCCCCTGGACCCCTGCATTTCAGGTTTTTTCTTTTTCAGGAGTTGCACCCATGCTAATTAAACCTCCTTGCATCATTTATGAAAAAAAAAAAAATTTTCTTAACAAATTATGAATTGGTCAGTGATAAAATGAGTGTATTCAAACTCTGCACTTTATTAGTTCATTCTGTTGTCTGTAATTAACATTAATGAACATTCAGAAAGAAGATTAGGAAAAGACAGGCAACATTTGTAAGACAATTTATGAGGCAAGAGAAATCTGAGCTCCTAGTCACAACAGGAAAGCTAGAGGGAAAAAGAGCACCTGGTATACCCAGGGAGAAAATATTAGACAACTTTGCAGAGTAGATGGGGACAAAAAGGGTAGGAAATGCATTTTGCAGCGACAAGAGATAGATCTGTGTGGAGGGCCATAATTGCCATCACTATGCAGCATGGTACATGATAATGATAATGATTGTAATACCACAAAATTTCATGTCTGTACATGCTTGCATTCCTTTTTACATTTTTTTTTTAACATATGCAAACAGCCAGTATGGAGTATAACGAAGGAAGCAGTCAACCAGTGTAGAATGAGTTAACGCTGTCTGTCGGTTTTAGCTGTTTGGCTGTACTTCATGAAATGAACGGACTTGCTGTTGTTATCATCTTCACATGTTCACTGCCTGTCAGGAAAATACAGCAATAGAATGGTGGAATATCTCCTTGCCCTTTTGTTTATACAGATGCATGAATCAGTTCTTCCTTGTTTGTGTCATTTTAGTTTTGGGCCTATCAGTTAACATCAGGAAGAGAGTTCTTAAGTGTTATACAGAACTGATACTGTTGTACAGTTGTGAGGCGTGGACAGTCAATACGCAAAGTGGAAGAGAGTTCTTGAGTGTTACATAGAACCGATACTGTTGTACAGTTGTGAGGCGTGGACAGTCAATACGCAAAGTGGAAGAGAGTTCTTGAGTGTTACATAGAACCGATACTGTTGTACAGTTGTGAGGCATAGACAGTCAACACGCAAAGTCAGAACAAAGTTGAGGCAAGTGGAATGTGGTTTCTAAGAAGAATGTTGAGAGATTTGATTTATCAAGATTTTGCGCTATATAAATATTGTAATTATTATTTATTATTATTATATTAGTTCCATGGACAGCAAAGAAAACAAGACGAGAAAGTCTTGAAGGAGGCAGACACAAGAAGATCATTAATAAAGAAAAAGATTAGAAAAAGACGAGCAACATTTATAGGCCATTTTATGAGGCAAGAGAAATTAGAGCACCTGGTCACAACAGGAAAACTGGAGGGAAAGAGAACAGCAGGTAGACCTAGGGAGAAAATATTGGATGGACTTGCAGGGTGGCTGAGGACAGAGAGGGAGGGAGATGTACTTGCAGTGACAAGGGATAGATTCATATGGAGGGTCATGATCGCCAACGCCATGCGGCAGGGCATATGGTGATGATGATGATGATGAGTTTTGGGCATATGGATTTCTGATTATGTCTTGTGAAATTAAGGCTATCCTCCACAGTGAGAGTACATTGTCACAGCTTGTTATCACCATTCGCAGATAATTGTGCCACCTGAGATGCGCACAGCTTAAGACAGCTGCCACACCACCCGTTTTTTTTCTCTTGTCCAATTGTATTTTTGTTTGTATATGAAATAAGATTTCTCTGCAGAATTTTGCAAGACATGACGCCTGCATTAACGTGGGCATTTTGATATGTGCTTGCTGCATGTTGCAGAAGGTACCTTGTTGATTGTCTCGTCCAAAAGACTAGCACCCTGACCACTACTCAAGGACTGGTGGAGTGGGATAGAAAAATCCATGTCTAGTCTGGGAGTTAACATTGGGAGCAGAGGCTTTATCCGTTAGGCTGCCGTTCATTTTCTATACAGCATTTCATTTTTGGTTTGGGTGTATTCTTCTTGTAATACCACTTTCGTCGATTTTATTTCTGTGTTCAAATCTTTTTGCCTGCCAGTTTCCGAAACATTTTCTTTCATTGCTGAGGTCATCTTGCCATGGACATGGAAAGTGAAATCTCCGCACATGTATAAACGCATCATACTCATTATCATTGTCATGTGCCCTGCCATGTGGCATTGGCGATCATGGCCCTCTGTACGAATCCATCCCCTGTCGCAGCAAGCATGGCTCCCACCCTCTCTGTCCCCAGCCACCCCATAAGTCTGTCCAACACTCCCCATGTCCACCCGGCACCTTTTTTCCCTCCAGCTCTTCTGCCATGACCAGGTGGCCTAATTTCTTTTTCCCTCACAAAATGTCCCACAGAAGCGTACTACATTTCACAAAACAGGGTAGGTGTATATTTTCGGTCGACTGACCTTAGTCATGCACACTATTTTTGTTGTTGTTGTTGTTGTTGTTGTTTTAAGACAACGGTAAATGAAAACCACACATTTTGATGTGGGAGATGTGAAAGCTCTTGGCCTTGTACCTACCTGGTGGAATGGAACCTAGGCCTTCGAATGGGAAGTCTGTTGTCTTACCCAGTTGACTATTGTACCGGTCGATTCATCGTTTTTAATTATGGGAGAGAGTACATTGTAATTATTGGGGGGGGGGGGGGGGTAATCATTATGGGAGATAGGTCATTATAATTGTGGGAGATAGATCATTATAATTATGGGAGATAGATAATTTTGATAATGGGAGATAGATCATAATAAGTATGTGAGACTGATCACTGTAATTATGGGAGATTGATCATTATAATTATGGGAGATGGTTCAATATGATTATGGGAGATAGATCATTGTAATTATAGAAGATAGATTATTGTAATTTGGGAGATTGATCATCACAGTTATGGGAGATTGATCATTATGGGAGATAGATCATTATTATCATATGAGATTGATTGCTATGATTATGGGAGATGATTATAATTATGGGATATAGATCATTATAATTATGGGATATAGATCATTATAATTATGGGATATAGATCATTATAATTATGGGAGATTGATGGTTATCATTATGGGAGATGGATCATTATTATCACATGAAATTGGTGGTTATGTTTTTGGGATATAGATCATTGTGAGTATAACAGATTGATTATTATAATTATGGGAGATTGATCATTTATAATCATGGGAGATAGATCAGTATAATTATAGGAGATAGGTGAAGTTAATTATGGGAGACATAATTATAACAGGAGATTGATTGTTATAATCATGTGAGATCGATCATTATAATTATGGGATATATAATTATGGAGATAGATCATTATAATTATGAGAGATGCGGGGGATAGATCATTATGATTATGGGAGGTAGAGCACTATAATTATGGAAAGTAAAACATAATTATGGGAGATACATGTAGATCAGTATAACTGTATGAGGGGAGATAGATAATTATAATTGTGGGAGATAGACCATGTGAATAATGTTTTTCTTTGTGTGTTGATTGTTTTTTTAAATATTATTTCAGTATTGTTATCATTACAATATTATTTTAGTATTATTTCAGTTCTAATGCAACAGTGTTAGTTACTATAAGTTTGTAGGATATCTCAATTTTTGATTGTTTTCCATCCTATTGATTTACATGTATTATTATGTTGTTTCAGTATTATCGTTCAGTAATACACCCATTCAGTGCCATATTTTGTTCATCATGCATTTTACGTCATGGTATTTGTCCATGTATATGAAGCACATTGTGATTTTATATAACATGGTCACTTCTTTTCCTGAAGTTTTTTTGTGTATATGGATTATATTATGATTTTATTTGGTAACTTATGTGCTCTAAGTTCATTATAATTCATATTATATTTCTTATATGTGTCATCTGTATTTCTGTACTGTTTTTTAGTATGTTCATAATAATCTTTGTAAAAATTTGGCTGTAAATTACTTGTGCATGAACTGAATTATACTTCTGTGCTGTCTGTGTATGTTCATAACGATCATTGTGGAAATTTGGCTGTAATAAATTTGTGCATGAAGTGTATTGTATTTCTGTATTGTCTTTGTATGTTTGTAACAATCATTGTAAAAATTTGGCTGTAATAATTTGTGCATGAAGTGTATTGTATTTCTGTACTGTCTTTGTATGTTTGTAACAATCATTGTAAAAATTTGGCTGTAATACATTTGTGCATGAAGTGTATTGTATTTCTGTACTGTCTTTGTATGTTTAACAATCATTGTAAAAATTTGGCTGTAATACATTTGTGCATGAAGTGTATTGTATTTCTGTACTGTCTTTGTATGTTTGTAACAATCATTGTAAAAATTTGGCTGTAATACATTTGTGCATGAAGTGTATTGTATTTCTGTACTGTCTTTGTATGTTTAACAATCATTGTAAAAATTTGGCTGTAATACATTTGTCATCGAAGTGTATTGTATTTCTGTACTTCTTTGTATGTTTGTAACAATCATTGTAAATAATTTGGCTGTATTTACATTTGTGCATGAAGGTGTTTGTATTTCTGTACTGGTCTTTGTATGTTTGTATCAATCAATTGTAAAAATTTGGCTGTAATACATTTGTGCATGAAGTGTATTGTATTTCTGTACTGTGTATGTTCATAACAATCATTGTAAAAATTTGGCTGTAATACATTTGTATACGAACTGTATTGTGTTTTATATTGACTTCTTGAGTTGAATGTTGTTATTGATCATTTTTGTTTTGTTTTTGTTTAGGTCTGTTGTTCCAGGATTATATACCCTTGGATTATGTGGGTATAGGTGTTTGTTGTAATTCATCTGCATAAGTGGAGGGGAGAGGAGGGATGTACCAGTGTTTTGTATTCTTCATATGTCTGCACACAGACTGAGGAATTGCGCTAAGCTTCCGTAATGGAGATAGTGTGCAGTTTGTAAACTTGTCTACCTTGAAGGTACCATGGATCTTTTAGTTGTTATTGTTGCTGAGGGGTGAGGTTTTGTTTTGGGTTTTGGTTCTTCTCTCCCTTTTTTTAAAAAAACTAATTGTGTCATTTATGTTTTGTCACGAATCATGATTTTCACTTAGCTGAAGTTGCACTGGAGTGAGATCATTTTCACTTCTGTACGTTATAATAGACACAACACAGAGAGACTGCAACTTACTCTGCGACATGCGGTCAGTCTGCCTTGCTTTGGCAGCCTTCAGCCCACCGCACTCACAGTGCTGCAGAGGGCCTGGGACAACACAAACCACCTCTTTCTGTAGATGTGAGACATACTGATAACACAGCAGACTGTCTGGTCACCTTGATCAAGGGAGGCCATTCATGACCATCTGCCTCTGGCTGTTCATGTCCAGTATTTTATTTTTGTCAGCCTTCTATTTTCCACACACCTTGACTGTGTTTGACTTTGTGAGAAACAGATAAAAAATAAAGTTTTGCTTCAGCGTTTTAGGGGTGAACAAAGTTCTGTGTGTCATGTGTGGCAGGGGTGCTGTGCTCGTGCTTAGATTTGTATTGTTATATGTCATGTCTATTGTTGTTTCATGTTATATGTTACAGCCATGTCATGTTCATATGAGGAAATTTATTGTTATATTCCTGTTGTTTAATAATTCCATGCTGTGCAGTGCAGAGTGCTTTTTGGAATGTTGCACTATAGAAATCTTTATTTTTCTTTTTATTATTAGTATTGTGATGTCTATTTTGCTATACATGTCAGACAAAATGTCTACATGTGTTATTGTCATATATTTATGGTCAACTTGTGAAACAGAAAGTGTATATTGTGATGTCTGTTTTAACATACATGTCAGACAAGAAATGTGTACTTGTGTGATTTGTCATATGTTTATGGTCTACTTGTTAATGTAAAATGTATATTGTGATGTCTTTTTTTTACAAGAAATATGTACGTGTGTTACTATCATATGTTTATGGTCAACTTGTCAAACATAAAATTTTATGTTTGTCTCATTCTCACCAGAATCAAGTGGAAGGGGAAGTGAAACATATTCCAGTTTCAATATTGCTGTGTAGGCTCTGTCAATGTCGCGTTAGCATAATGTACTTCATTTGTGTCGTTGTAATGTAGCAACATATGTAATTAATTTCCATCGCTGAAGCATCTGTTTCAAATTCCTTGCCTTATTCCTTGCCTATTTCCTCCAAAGAAAGATTTAGCTTGTGGTTTTGTGGTCATGCCATAGTGGTAACATGGTCTTTTCTGCTCCTATGTTTTGTATATCAGACTTTGAAAACAGACTGCTGTTGGTCTGGCACTGTCATGACTGCCCGCCTACCTTTTTTTAAATTTTTTTTTTATGTAATATTGGTGGTAAACAGGAGAGAAGTTCCTAAATGACAAAAGTGTATTTTTTTGTTTGGGTTTGGGTGAGTTTTATTCGGGGGGGGGGGATGTGTGATTGATGTAACCTAAATGATAGGTCGTTTCCATTGCCATGCTTCAGCCTCTCAGTTTCAATTCCACATTACCAGGTTTATGTCCAAAACATCTGCGAAATTCAGTGTAATAAGAGCACTATTACGATCTTTGTGAAATGTCTTATGTCCAGAACATCTACAAGATTCAACATAATACAAGTACTATAATGATCTTTGTGAAATGTCTTACGTCCAGAACATGTTCAAGATTCAGTGTTATACAAGTGCTATTATCATCTTTGTGAAATGTCTCAGCTGATAAATACTTCTGATGTTTGCGTATTTAATAAACGTTGACACAGGCCTTCCTGAAAATGCGCTTTCTCCAGGAAAGTCAACAGCTTATACGCAGATTAATGTTTTTTGGAGGTGCTCTGTGTGTGTAGGTATGTGGTGCAATCATATTTCTGTAGAGTGCTTTCAGTGTTGTATCTCCAACTTGAGCGTTGTATATTTTTCATTAAGAGTTGCTTTGTCTTTATTCAAACATGGACACACCTCAGATGTGGTCTGGATGACACAGAAGGTTTTCAAAAAGTCCTCTTTGTTACCTCAAAGCTGTTGTGGAGTTTGTTCATCAGCCCTCTGCTCAATTCTTCATGTTTAAACAGTGTGCAAAGTTGGTGTGGAGTTTGCTTTGTCAGTCCTGTGCTGAATTCTTCATGTCTGAACAGTGGGCAAAGTTGTTGTGGAGTTTGCTTTGTCAGCCCTGTGCTGAATTCTTCATGTGTGAACAGTGGGCAAAATTGTTGTGGAGTTTGCTTTGTCAGCCCTGTGCTGAATTCTTCATGTGTGAACAGTGGGCAAAGTTGTTGTGGAGTTTGCTTTGTCAGCCCTGTGCTGAATTCTTCATGTCTGAACAGTGGGCAAAGTTATTGTGGAGTTTGCTTTGTCAGCCCTGTGCTGAATTCTTCATGTCTGAACAGTGGGCAAAGTTATTGTGGAGTTTGCTTTGTCAGCCCTGTGCTGAATTCTTCATGTCTGAACAGTGGGCAGAGTTATTGTGGAGTTTGCTTTGTCAGCCCTGTGCTGAATTCTTCATGTCTGAACAGTGGGCAAAGCTGTTGTGGAGTTTGCTTTGTCAGCCTTCTGCTTAATTCTTCATGTCTGAACAGTGAGCAGAGTTATTGTGGAGTTTGCTTTGTCAGCTCTGTGCTGAATTCTTCATGTCTGAACAGTGGGCAGAGTTATTGTGGAGTTTGCTTTGTCAGCCCTGTGCTGAATTCTTCATGTTTAAACAGTGGGCAAAGCTGTTGTGGAGTTTGCTTTGTCAGCCTTCTGCTTAATTCTTCATGTCTGAACAGTGAGCAGAGTTATTGTGGAGTTTGCTTTGTCAGCTCTGTGCTCAATTCTTCATGTCTGAACAGTGGGCAGAGTTATTGTGGAGTTTGCTTTGTCAGCCCTGTGCTGAATTCTTCATGTTTAAACAGTGGGCAAAGCTGTTGTGGAGTTTGCTTTGTCAGCCTTCTGCTTAATTCTTCATGTCTGAACAGTGAGCAGAGTTATTGTGGAGTTTGCTTTGTCAGCCCTGTGCTCAATTCTTCATGTCTGAACAGTGAGCAGAGTTATTGTGGAGTTTGCTTTGTCAGCTCTGTGCTCAATTCTTCATGTCTGAACAGTGGGCAGAGTTATTGTGGAGTTTGCTTTGTCAGCCCTGTGCTCAATTCTTCATGTCTGAACAGTGAGCAGAGTTATTGTGGAGTTTGCTTTGTCAGCCCTCTGCTCAATTCTTCATGTCTGAACAGTGAGCAGAGTTATTGTGGAGTTTGCTTTGTCAGCCCTCTGCTCAATTCTTCATGTCTGAACAGTGAGCAGAGTTATTGTGGAGTTTGCTTTGTCAGCCCTGTGCTCAATTCTTCATGTCTGAACAGTGAGCAGAGTTATTGTGGAGTTTGCTTTGTCAGCCCTCTGCTCAATTCTTCATGTCTGAACAGTGAGCAGAGTTATTGTGGAGTTTGCTTTGTCAGCCCTCTGCTCAATTCTTCATGTCTGAACAGTGAGCAGAGTTATTGTGGAGTTTGCTTTGTCAGCCCTCTGCTCAATTCTTCATGTCTGAACAGTGAGCAGAGTTATTGTGGAGTTTGCTTTGTCAGCCCTCTGCTCAATTCTTCATGTCTGAACAGTGAGCAGAGTTATTGTGGAGTTTGCTTTGTCAGCCCTCTGCTGAATTCTTCATGTCTGAACAGTGGACAAAACTGCAGAATGTGCTCTGGAGACAGGTCCTGCATAGAGTGGACATTCGTACATATGTAATGGCCACACAATTCGGTATATACGTTGGCTGCTGTTTTCTCTGGCAGGTCAGCATGTTCACTCTTGACTTACCATATCAAGAAGTTGCACGATTATCATCCATCCAGGCTTTGGCTGAACTGAATATCAGGAGACTTCCCCATGGAGATGCTGGAGGCTTCCTCAGGGTTAATAGTGTCCCCACCTTCTACAAAATCTGTACTTGAAATTTCTTCTTCTTTTCTATCACTGTCTTTGTTTCTTCCTTGCTCCTTTGCTTGGTATAGTCTCTTCCTGTCGTTTTCTCCCTTCCTGGTCCATTCACCTGTACGTGTTTTATAAAGCCTTCCGTACTTTCTCTTAGGAATGATAATTGGGCGCATGTATTAGCTGCAGTTTTAGTCTACCAGGAATGTGATATGGAGAAGCAGTTTTAGTCTACCAGGAAATGTGATATGGAGAAGCAGTTTTAGGTAATTTAGGCCTGTTTATTCGTTTACTTATTTACGTCTAGAGAGTGGGCTAAAAGTAAGTATAGAGTTTGTATTTCACAAAGTTAGGTTTAAAAGTAGGTATACAATTTTTACTTTAAAATACTATCAGGTCATGTTTCAGTCCCTTAGGTGTTGGAAATGTTTTCCATTCCTGGAGCCTGTCCCTGATACTGTGACATACTTTAGCTTTAAAATGTTTCCTTCTTTACTACACCCCCTACTCCCAGTAAAAGGCCATAGGTGTCAGATCGGGTGAAGGTAGTGGACAGTCAATGTTGCCTTGTCGCCTGATCCATCACTGAAAGGTGTTGTCCAGTAGCTCTGTACCATCAGGGCAAAACGAGGAGGGGCCCCATCTTGTTGAAAAAACAGTTCGTCGTAGTCAGTACTGATAGCAAGTTTCCCCCCTTGGGGATGCCGGGGGCTTTTTCAGTATAAATAGTATCCCTGCCTTCTGGAAATTCTGTACTAAAAATTGCCCCTTTTTCTGTCACTCTTTGTTTCTGGCTTGTTCCTTTGCTTTCTGTCATTTCTTCCTATCATTTTCTGCCTTGCTGGTCCATTCACCTGTATGTGTTCGAAAAAGTTTTACATACTTTTTCTTAGGATTGATAATTGGGTATATGTATTAAGTGCATTTTTGGCTTTAGGGAGGTGGGATATGTGGAAGCAATTTTAGGTAATTTATGCCCCATTTTATACGTTTTGGTGTCCTTAGATATGCTTAAATTTGTATTCAGGTGTGTTTTAAAAATCCCCTGTGTGATAAATTGGATGGAGTGGTCAATGCCAGAGGCATGTCTTTAGATTATGTGTGCAAATGCATTGATATGTGTACTTAATTTTCTTTTCTTTTTTTCCTGTTGAAGTTTTGTATGTTTTGAAGCGGTTATGGTCCTGACAGGGTTCGCACAGTCCTTAAAAGTCCTTAATTTTGAGGGCATGCTTTTTAATTAAAATATTGACTAAAGACTACATATTCACAACAAAAAGACTACAAACATACAAGATTACACATACCAATAATTTCTTTTAAACAATACTAACGGCCCATGTCAAATGCATGCTTGCTGCACTTTACAATACCAGAACATCATCAAAGTGAACACGCAACAACTGACAATAAAATGGCATGTGAAAGCTAGTATTGGGAAAACTCACATAGCCACTTAAGGCCTTAAAAGTCCTTAAAAATCAGGCTTTTGCTGAAAGGTCTTTAAAAAGTCCTTAAGTTTTGTCACTGCCTATGATTTTTAATAAAGTCTGTGTAAAATCTTGAGTTTGTAATAAAAAAAAAAAAGGTTGAAATTGAATTGAAAAAAAAAAAGAAAGTCTGAGTTGGAGTTAAGATCGACGATTTCACCGATACGTCATCTGCTATAGGTCAAAACACCAGAGTTACGGGCCTTCATGGCGCATGCGCGTACGTGAAAGAATGTTCCACCATTTTGAAATTGAGAAGTCAACATGCCGGGGAAGTGTTTGTTTAACATGGTTTGGCTGGAAAAAGACGAATACAAAGAATGGCTGCAGGCAGACCCAAGTGGAGACAGATGCAAGACCTTTTGCCGCATTTGTAAGAAGACCATAGACATTCGTTCAATGGGAGAAACGGCTGTAAATACCCATGGAAAAGGGAAAGAACACTGCGACCTGATGAAGGCTTCAAATCCTGCAGTTCGTCTTTCGAATTTTTTTACAAAATATTCTACAATGAGCAATCCCATCACTTCTTCTAGCAGTTCGTCATCCTGCAGTTCATCAACCAACTGTCCTCTCAGTGTTTTGATGTTTATGCCCCCAGTGTTGTGACCTGTAGTTTTAGTTATAGAGACATTTTACCGTCAGTGACTTCAAATATACGTGTATTTGTGTCTACTGATCACAAGAACTGAAATTCCTTATGGACGACAGGCAAACAAACATTTTTGTCAACTGCTAGATTGGAGAATCTGTTGTGTGCAGCAAACATTTTCAAACATTTTGTCAATTCATCACAATAAGTGAGAATCCTACATTTGCTCTGCTGTATTGTAAGAAACAAACATTTGTGGCTATACTGATATAAACAGCTGAGATACCTAAAGAAATCTATGCTCGCAGAGGATCCATGATGTGAGTATTGAAGAGTAACAGCAAATGATTTAATTTGTGTCAGAATTTCATGATTATTTTTCTTAAAGTTAACCTTGAAGTAAGTCCTTAAATTAAAAAAAAAATGTGCTTCAAAAGTCCTTAAATTTTGTGTCTGGAAATCTGTATGAACCCTGCCCTGATATGGCTCTACGCAGTCGGTTGGGCTTTAAACAACAATAACAATAACAGTGATAGCAAGTTTTGGCACTACCTCATTGTGCAACATGTCTAGGTAATTTTTACCATCCACAGACAACGGAAGACATTTCGAACACTTAAGAGACTAAACATGACTTGAACATTTGTGTAAAATAAAATCTGTACACCTACTTTTAAAAATAACTTTGTAAAATGAAAACAGTATACCTACTTTTGGCCTGCCTTGTATAATATTTGTATCTTTGTAAAATGAAAACAGTATACCTACTTTTGGCCTGCCTTGTATAATATTTGTAATCAGGTTTGATCTTTTATACCCATGGGGCTCTTTCATTATGAACAGTATTCCCACCTTCAGGAAGTTCTGTGCTAGAAATTTTCTGTCACTCTCTTTGTTTCTTCCTTCTTCCTTTGCTTTTTGTCATTTCTTCCTATCATTTCTGCCTTGCTGGTCTATTCACCTGTATGTGTTCTGTAAAGCCTTTTATACTTTTTCATAGGATTGATAATGGGGTACATATATTGACTACATCTTTGGCTCTACGGAAATGTGACATGCAGGAGTAGTTTTAAGTAGTTCAGGCCGTTTTTTGTGTATGCTTTAGTGCGCTTAGTTATGTTCACACTTGTATTCAGGTTTGTTTTTTGAAATCCTGTGGTGATAAATTGCATGGAATGGTCAACGCCAGGAGCATATCCTTAGATAATGTGCGCACATGCATTGATATGTATGCTTAATTTTCATTTCCAGCGTTTTTTTCCAACCTGATGCTGGGTATATTTTGGAATAGTTACAGCCCTGATATGACTCTGTACAGCTGGGTGGGCTTTGAATAATAATAAGAATTAAACTCCCAAGTGATAAATTACATGGAATGGTCAACACCTTTTGTAACATTTCTAAGAGTTTTGGGCAGAAATTCCTCCAGTGGTTTGCCATTGCCTTATGGAGTGGCAGTGCACTTACTGTGCAGGATCCTGACCATTGTTCCACTTGGAATCATCTACTCACGACTGTGGAGACAAAAGCTGCTTCCAACACTGTTCTGGGCGCCTCTTGGGTCCATCCATCGCCTGCATTCCAGGACTTCTTGGAGCGTGTCCTTCCTAGGGGGTTTGAAACCAGAGGTTTTCTTCTCCTAGGTAGATTTCCCTAAAAAGGGTAAAAGTTCTACCTACCCAGATAGACACAGGTAGTACCATTACTGTTATATGGTAGTAGCCAACAGCTAACCTGACAGCATCGCTGACGCCTGCAAACTGGGGCTCCATGAAATCATACACAGGAGCAGAGACCGTGTCACCTGGCAATCCGTCAATCCCTCGTGACAAAGAGTGGAGCTCCACACCATTGTCCATATTGATGGAAATAGATGAGAGGAGTCAACACCTGGGGCACATCCTTACATATGTGTTCAAATGCATTGATATGTGTATGTATGCAGATGCATTGATATAAGTACCCAATTTTTTTTCCAGTTTTGTTTTTCCAGGTTGAAAAAGGTGTTGAGATGTTAAGCCCTGCTGTGGCTCTGAGCTCTCACAGTAGTGATAATGATGATGGTCCAGGTGACTTTTAATTTGAATTCAGAAACATCCAGTGTTTCTTGAGGAGCACCACAGATGTTAAATGATTCTGTTTGTGTCCCTGTTAGATTTGGTGTGTGTTACAGACATGCCAGACGGTGGTGATATTTCATCCGTCCTCACATATGTCTTGCCTTAATCTGAGTGATAATCTGGTTCCATGGTCATTCCGTGTGTTTAATCTGATAATCTGGGTCTATGGTCATGTCTTGTCTTTAGTCTGATAATCTGGGTCTATGGTCATGTCTTGTCTTTAGTCTGATAATCTGGGTCTATGGTCATGTTTGGTCATGCTTCCAATCCTCTCACTTTTGCTTTCCACGCACTAAGCTCAATACCTATGGTCCACGAGCCTTCTCTGTTTCTGGTCCACTCTCCTGGAACAAACTTCCTCTCTCTGTCCATCAGCAACCTATTTTTGTCTCCTTCAAGTCCGCTCTCAAAACTCACCTTTTCTCCTCTGCATAAAATCCTGACCTCACTCAACCCCCACTGCAGTCTGTCTCCACTCGGTGTGGAATCACATTGTAATATATATTTGTAACAATATGTTCTCTATAATTTTCCATTGCTTTTCTTCTTTTTCCCCATTTATGACCATGTGTGTGTATGCGTGTGTGTGTGTGTGTGCGTGCGTGCGTATGTGTATGTTCAGCGCTTAGATTTGATTTCTATCAAGATTTTGCGCTATATGAATATTGTAATTATTATTATTATTATTATTATTATTATGTCTTTAACATGATAATCTGGTTCTTTGATCATGTCTTTAGTCTGATAATCTGGTTCTTTGATTTTTTTCATGCTTTCATAATTTCTAGGATACTGGTTTTTATTCTATCATTTACACATTGGTAGAAAATCTAGCAGCTTCCAGGATCTGCAAATTTTGAAGATTTGTATTGTTTTTGTTCGTCAACTGCTGCTGAGCAGTCCGTACAATATCCAGCGTATGCACCGGTAATTATACCCCTTCAGTTTTTGATACAGTTAAGGAGATGGGGAAAAATATGTGTGACCGGGGCAATTGCTATCCCAGGTATCAAGTCTGCATAGTTGTCACGTACTGTGGAAGCACCGAACCTTCCTCACAGAGGACCTTAAGTCTGGCAGAGCACACTGAAAGAGTCACATAGGACTTACTTTCTTTTCCTTTTTGTTTCATTTTTCTTCCTCTATTTTATTTGTTTATTTGTTCATTTATATATTTATTTATTATTTATTTATTATTATAGGACTTACTTTCTTTACTTTTTTTGTTTCATTTTTCTTCTTCTATTATATTTATTTATATATTTAGTTATAATTTTTTTGTAACCATATCTGTCCCATAAGATTTACGCTTCACTTGTGTTGTTGCAGGCCGTTAATTCTGTCTAAAAGGACTTGCAAGGTAGACAATCGTAGACAATCCCGCTTTTCTGTACTTGGGGCTCAGGAATACCACCTGTAATTACTGTTCTTGAAATGCAGAGATGACAGTCGTTCCTTTGTACAACAGTTGGGAGTGTTTCAGTTACAGCGATAGAGGTGTGTATTCCTATAACTTTGTACTACAGTTGGGAGTGTTTCAGTTACAGCGATAGAGGTGTGTATTCCTATAACTTTGTACAACAGTTGGGGTGTTTCAGTTACAGCGATAGAAGTGTGTATTCCAATAACTTTGTACAACAGTTGGGAGTGTTTCAGTTACAGCGATAGAGGTGTGTATTCCTATAACTTTGTACAAGAGTTGGGAGTGTTTCAGTTACAGCGATAGAGGTGTGCATTCCTATAACTTTGTACAACAGTTGGGAGTGTTTCAGTTACAGCAATAGAGGTGTGTATTCCTATAACTTTGTACAACAGTTGGGGTGTTTTCAGTTACAGCAATAGAGGTGTGTATTCCTATAACTTTGTACAACAGTTGGGAGTGTTTCAGTTACAGCGATAGAAGTGTGTATTCCTATAACTTTGTACAACAGTTGGGGTGTTTCAGTTACAGCGATAGAGGTGTGTATTCTATAACTTTGTACAACAGTTGGGGTTTTCAGTTACAGCAATAGAAGTGTGCATTCCTATAACTTTGTACAACAGTTGGGGTGTTTCAGTTATGGCGATAGAAGTGTGTATTCCTATAACTTTGTACAACAGTTGGGGTGTTTCAGTTATGGCGATAGAAGTGTGTATTCCTATAACTTTGTACAACAGTTGGGGTGTTTCAGTTACAGCAATAGAAGTGTGCATTCCTATAACTTTGTACAACAGTTGGGAGTGTTTCAGTTACAGCGATAGAAGTGTGTATTCCTATAACTTTGTACAACAGTTGGGGTGTTTCAGTTACAGCAATAGAAGTGTGCATTCCTATAACTTTGTACAACAGTTGGGGTGTTTCAGTTACAGCGATAGAGGTGTGCATTCCTATAACTTTGTACAACAGTTGGGGTGTTTCAGTTACAGCAATAGAGGTGTGCATTCCTATAACTTTGTACAACAGTTGGGGTGTTTCAGTTATGGCGATAGAAGTGTGCATTCCTATAACTTTGTACAACAGTTCGGGTGTTTCAGTTACAGCGATAGGAAGTGTGCATTCCTATAACTTTGTACAACAGTTGGGGTGTTTCAGTTACAGCGATAGGAGTGTGTATTCCTATAACTTTGTACAACAGTTGGGGTGTTTCAGTTACAGCAATAGAAGTGTGTATTCCTATAACTTTGTACAACAGTTGGGGTGTTTCAGTTATGGCGATAGAAGTGTGCATTCCTATAACTTTGTACAAGAGTTGGGGTGTTTCAGTTATGGCGATAGGAGTGTGCATTCCTATAACTTTGTACAAGAGTTGGGGTGTTTCAGTTACAGCGATAGAAGTGTGCATTCCTATAACTTTGTACAACAGTTGGGGTGTTTCAGTTACAGCAATAGAGGTGTGCATTCCTATAACTTTGTACAACAGTTGGGGTGTTTCAGTTAAAGCAATAGAGGTGTGCATTCCTATAACTTTGTACAACAGTTGGGGTGTTTCAGTTACAGCGATAGAAGTGTGCATTCCTATAACTTTGTACAACAGTTGGGGTGTTTCAGTTAAAGCAATAGAGGTGTGCATTCCTATAACTTTGTACAACAGTTGGGGTGTTTCAGTTACAGCGATAGAAGTGTGCATTCCTATAACTTTGTACAACAGTTGGGGTGTTTCAGTTACAGCGATAGAAGTGTGCATTCCTATAACTTTGTACAACAGTTGGGGTGTTTCAGTTACAGCGATAGAAGTGTGCATTCCTATAACTTTGTACAACAGTTGGGGTGTTTCAGTTATGGCGATAGAAGTGTGCATTCCTATAACTTTGTACAACAGTTGGGGTGTTTCAGTTATGGCGATAGAAGTGTGCATTCCTATAACTTTGTACAACAGTTGGGAGTGTTTCAGTTACAGCGATAGAAGTGTGCATTCCTATAACTTTGTACAACAGTTGGGAGTGTTTCAGTTACAGCGATAGAAGTGTGCATTCCTATAACTTTGTACAACAGTTGGGGTGTTTCAGGTACAGCGATAGAGGTGTGCATTCCTATAACTAGCGCTGCAGCCTCATGTTATTATGCTTTTCCTTCATTTGTTTTTGATGTACTTGGTGGGGCCATATGGTGATAAAGGCGGCCATTTTCTCTGGTTCTCTTTGGCTGTTGTGGGGCTTGGTGGTCAGCAGAATTACAGTAGGTGTAGCATCATCATCATCATTACCATCATCAATATCATTATTATTGTTGTTCTTTTCATTGTTATTATTATTGTTTATTTATCTTTTATCTTTTATGTGTGCTCAGTGGATTTTCCACACAGGACCTCAGTTTATCGTGTGAAAGATTAGCATCCAAAAACATCACTCTGGGTCGAGAGGAAGGGAAGAAAAGTCCTCTGTCCAACCCAAGGATTGAACCTGGTATTGCTAATTTCCAAGGCAGTTGACTTAACCAACCAGACCACCACCACCACCTCTCTGCTCAACACTGTCCTGCAGAGAATCATCCTTCACAGTTTTGTTAGTGTATATGATGAACAATCAAGGTTTGGCCTTGGTGTTTTTGTCGTCAGTGTTGAATCTTGTATGATGAACGGTCAAGGTGTTGCCTGGGTGTTTTTGTTGTCAAGTTTTGAATCTTATGACTGTTCATGTATGTCCTTTATCAAGGAATGTGCATGTCTTCTTCGTGAGAGTCTTTGCCTATTTTTGCAGTGAATGAGTCTTGAACATCCAAAACGTCCAAAAGAGTATTGTGATGAGAGTGGTATAGGATAGCTTTTATCAGGTGCCATCAAGCACCGCTGTTGCGGTTTGGCACAACATTGCACAGCAGTTTCATAGGGACAGTAAAACTTCCCTCAGCAGATCACCATAAACAGACACTATGTCCAGGCACTCGCTGGACACACAACGTTTTCTTAACTACAATGACACTGCTGTCAGCAAATGTCCATCAATGGATGTAGACCGTAAGTTATTATTTTCCCACCCGTCATGAACAAAACACTTCATGAGTAGGCACCATCTTACCTTGATTTTCTTGTGCAATACTACAATCGCTCTGTTCATGCATACCTGACCAAACTTTAACCCTTTGACTCCAGCACCCTGTTCACCATCATCCTGTATTGTCAACCATGCTAACAAAGCAAGAACTTATTCCTTTGACTCTGTCTGTCTGCCAGTTTGTCGTGCAGGGTGAGGGAATAGGGTAGTGCAGGGAATAATGCAATAAGGGTTAAAGTTTGATTATTGGAAATAAATGCATGGAGTTAAACGATTCCACAGCACTTCCAACATATTGGAAAATAAAAATGCATTTTGTTGATTGCTTTCATGCGAATCTGTGGCTTACACTCACAAAATTACGTCAAAAAATGAAAAAAAGTTTGTGATTGCCCAAAATCATGTTGGCTTACATCTCAACATGGAAATTGTATTGGTCATAAAGATGGTATCCAAAACAAGTGTGATTGCCCACATTCAAGCAAACAGGAACCAGAAGAAAAAGAAGAAAAAAACACGAAAAAAGAATCAGAACACACATTTAATACAACCAAACAAGACGGGCGCAAATTTACGGCCAACAGACCTTTGTCAAGCGTAAAATCACAAAGAAACAAACACATGGGATACAAAAATTAGGGAGGAAAAAACTGAAACTTCCTGCTGCTCTGCCCACTGTGAGAAAAGGAATATACTGGAAGGAGCAGCAGGGAAGCTTCAGTGGTGTTTTTTGTGATCTTACGCTTGATAAAGGCCAGTTGGCCGAAAATTTGCGCCTGTCTTGTCTGGTTGCATTAAGTACGCGTTGTTATTGTTTGATTTCTATTTTCGTGTTGTTTTTTCTGGTTCCATAAAGATGGTGCTTTGAGAGAGAGGTGTCCTGCTTGGTGTCCATGACCGATCTGTTGATTTACCGGGCTGCTGTCTTGCCTTTCCATGAGGTCAGCACGAGGTCGGTGTATTGCGCGGTTCTTTCTTCTATACATTCCAGCTTTGGGTCTTTGCTTTTAAAGGAATACTGTGATGACAGCCGTGTGTCCATTTTTTTGCTACAATTCATGTTGGGTCAGGACGTTGTGTCTTGTATTTTTAACCTTTTGACTCTCCGCAACTCTGTCCACCAGCGTCCTGCATTGTCAACCATTCTAGCAAAGCAAAAACTTAACCCTTTGACTCCCTCACCCTATCCGCCAGCTTCCTAGGGTGAGGGAGTCAAAGGGTTAATTTTTTTTTTGCCAGTGGTGGACAGGGTGCTGGAGTCAGAGGGTTAAATCCAGGAAAACATGTCCCGTTGATTTTGCATTCTGGATGCAGCACTGGACAATTATAAGTGTGGTATTTAACTCTTTGTATCATGACGCAGGTGTGCTTAGCCCTCTGCCGGCTGTTGCGTTTTACTTCTTTGCTTTTAAAAAGTCACGTAACACTGGATGGTGAAAAAGAGAGGAAGGATTTGCTGTAAAAGTCACGTAACACTGAAAATGAGACAGAAGGACAGTGAAAAAGAGAGAAAGGATTTGCTGTAAAAGTCAGCATAAGACAGAAGGACAGTGAAAAAGAGAGAAAGGATTTGCTGTAAAAGTCAGCATAAGACAGAAGGACAGTGAAAAAGAGAGAAAGGATTTGCTGTAAAAGTCAGTAACACTGAAAAGAGCAGAAGGACAGGTGAAAAAGAGAGAAAGGATTTGCTGTAAAAGTCAGCATAAGACAGAAGGACAGTGAAAAAGAGAGAAAGGATTTGCTGTAAAAGTCAGCATAAGACAGAAGGACGTGAAAAGAGAGAAGGATTTGATGTAAAAGTCAGCATAGACAAAGAAGGTGAAACATTTTTTTAAAAATAAAGAAGGAGGTATGGGTGGGCGGAGGGTGGAAAGAAGGAACAAAAAAAAAATATCGATGGGTGAATTTGTAACCAATGATGGTCCATGGTTGTGGGTCGTTGAAGAAACAAAAACACACACACACTCACATGACCACATCAGTCCTGACGATACACACACACACTCACAGACACACCACCACACTCCTACGACACACACACACCTCGCACGCACACACGCCGCACACAGCACAAGCACACATGTTTAAGAAAACACATGAGGAAACAAATTAACAGTGGGAGTTAATTGTTTACTTTTGTTGCAGACATTTTAGTGTGACTGCGGTGTGCGTTAATACACAAGATGTGTATATTTTACTTTGTCACATTTCTAATATTCACAAGTCTTGGTGCATTAGATTTTTTGTTCATTTTTATGCATATATGTTTGAGATACTCCGACCTCTTTGACTCACTTACCCTATCCACCAACTGCAAAAAAACTTAACCCAGTGACTCCCTCACCATATCCAACTTCCTGCAGGAAGCTGGTGGGATAAGCTGAAGGAATCGAAGGGTTAAATTTTTGCTTTGCTTGCATGGTTGGTGATGCAGGATGCTGGTGGACAAGTGCGGGAGTCAAAGGGTTAAGACTTTTCCAGCAGGTTAGGGTTTTGTGCAGGCCCAAGGAGTTTGCCATTTTGGATGAAGCACATTCAGCATTGTCCCAGCGTAATGATTCCTGCTTTTAATCAATTACAATGCTGTAAGCACAGCATAGGTGACGTCGACTAATGGGCGAGTGCAATGATTTGTGTGTGTGTGTGGGGGGGGGGGGGTGGTTTCTGGTTTGTTAATAACATTAACTGATGTCTATTGTTTTTTGTTTTGTTTTTGTATTTTTGAGTCCTGTTTTCTTATTAGAAAGTAATTGCATAGCTTTGTCTTTTATTTTGGCCTTGGAGTCATGTCTTTTATGTTTATAATTCTGCTTTTTTTTCCCCCCAGAAATATTTGGCGTGTATCACACTGTTGTTCACCCGTTGTATTCATTGCATCTTTGATTAAAAGTTTGTTTATGTGTGTTTAAGCTTCAATAAATCCTGCCACAAGCGATGTGTGGTTTTGGGGATGTAATGAATGTCAGTTGACTGTTACACAGAAAACCGCTATGCAGATTTTCTCCCTTGGTAATAAGAACGATTCATGTCAAGTCATTGGCATTTGCGTGCCTGTTAGAAACTGTGACCTTACTGAAAAAGAACCAGCACACGTGTTTATGTTCGAGGGTATTCGCATAAGCACATTAACTTAATACATGTTTACATCCAACCGTTTGGGGGAGAGAGAGAACTTGGGAAAGGAAGGGCGAAATATTTTTAACTAGAGAACATTGTACAGATCGTACAAAGGGCGAAATATTTTGAACCAAACAAAGTATTGTACAAATCGTACAAAGGGCGAAATATTTTGAAACAACAAAGTATTGTACAAATCGTACAAAGGGCGAAATATTTTGAACCAAACAAAAGTATTGTACAAATCGTACAAAGGGCGAAATATTTTGAAACAAAGTATTGTACAAAGGGCGAAATATTTTGAATGAGACAGGTTATGTTTGAATGAGACAGGTTATGTGCAAATCGTTCAAAGGGCGAAATATTCTGAACCAAAGTATTGTCCAAATCGTTCAAAGGGCGAAATATTTTTAACCAGAGTATTGTACCAATAGTTGAAAGGGCGAACTATTTTGAATGAGAGAGGTTATGTACAAATCGTTCAAAGGGCGAAATATTTTGAATGAGAGAGGTTATGTGCAAATCGTTCAAAGGGCGAAATATTTTGAATGAGAGAGGTTATGTGCAAATCGTTCAAAGGGCGAAATATTTTGAACCAAACAAAGTATTGTACAAATCATTCAAGCAAAATATTTTGAACCAGAGAAAATATTGTACAAATTGTCAAAGGGCGAAATATTTTGAATGAGAGAGGTTATGTACACATTGTTTAGTTCCATAGTTGGGGTTGGATGAGGGGGAAAAATGAGAGGGGGAAATATACTCCTAATCATAATTTAAGGGCCACTTCTTCCTTCCTCTCTAATTTTAAGTTGAAATAATTGACAATGTTTAGAATTGATTCTATGTTTTATTTCATCATTTCCACACCTGTTTTGGAAAAAGAAATTAGCACAATGACCCATTAGTGAACAGCACATGCATTTAAAGGAACATCCCCCCCTTTTCAAAAAACAGAAAGTGTCAGATTTGGCCAATCTGTTTTCAATATCGCGTGTGTCCGCCCCGAGCCTGGATGCATGCTTCACAGCGCCGATGCATCGACCCCACAAGGGTACGGAGTGTGTCCTGAGGGATGGCCGCCCACTCGATCTGCAGGATGTCAACCAGCCTGGCCAGGGTGCCCGGTGGGGGGTGGTTGTCCCTGATGCGCCTCCCGAGCACATCCCAGAGGTGTTCAATTGGGTTCAGGTCAGGTGAGCACGCTGGCCAGGCCATACGGACAACTTCATGCTGCTCCAGGAAGTCGGTCACAAGGCGTGCTCGATGCGCAGGTGCATTGTCGTCCTGGAAGATGGCGCCTTGACCAAGGTCCACAAGCGCAGGCAGTGCCACGGCCGCCAGAACCTCGTCCCGGTACCGGACCCCGTTCAGGATGCCGTCAATGGGGAGCAGGGGGGTCCGGGTACCACGGCTCATGCCACCCCACACCATCACCGACCCGCCGCCGTACCGGTTATGCTCTTGGACAGTGGCGTCAGCGAACCTCTCCCTTGACGTCGCCACACCCGAGCCCGGCCATCGTTAAAGGTCAGGGTGAACCTGGACTCATCCGAAAACAAGACCCGGGCCCACTGTTGCCTTGTCCAGGTCACGTGCTCCCTGGCCCAGGTCATGCGGCGCACTCTGTTGACCGGTGACAGCACGGGTCGGACGGCCGGTCTCCGTGACCTCAAGTTTGCCTCATGTAGCCGTCTTCTCACCGTGCTGCAGCTGATGTTAGCACCTGTTGCGTCCCTCAGCTGACCCCTCAAGGTCACCGCAGTGGATGCCCTTTCCCTCAGGACGGAGAGGGCAAGGTAGCGGTCTTGCTGTCTTGTCGTTACTCTGGGTCGACCCGTGTGACGCCTTTCCTGGACTGCTCCAGTCTCATTGAAGCGCTCCAGCAGTCTCTGGATTGTGGAATGCGACACTTCAAGTCGTCTAGCAACTTCCCGCTGCGCTAGGCCTTCATCAAGCAGAGCGAGGGCTCTCCCCCGCTGCTCATCCGTCATCCGTCGTCTTGCAAGCATGGTTAAAACGAACCAAGAACGGGTCCTTTTTATCCTCGTCTGCGGGCAACTTTGGCTGGAGTAGTGTTCAAAAAGGGCTTGCCTTGCACGTGCAAAGCGAATTTTGTCGCTACCTTGCCTGCGTCGTCAGAGAGACCCTGCTGAAGATTCGACAATTTCGTGCGGAAATTGTCTTCCTTGGGCCGCCCATTGCAAATCGGCAAATCCCCAAACACGTGCCAAAAGGAAACTGCAATGTTGTCTGAGCTCTTATCCATTCAGTTACGGCAACGAATTGGAGAAAAGAGTAAGAGAAAATAGGTTATTTCTCCTTTCAAAAATTGACTCAAAAACGTTCCTGGCCCTTAAATAATGACGTGTAGTATATTTTGAATCAGAAAAAGTATTGTATGATTTATTTAGTCTGTAACGTCAAATTCAGGAAAAAATAACAAAATTGCCACAAGTATGCAGAGAACGCAAACACTTATAAATAATTTTGTGAGGTAGCGTACACCAAGGCATTTACACTGAAGAAATGCACAGTTGCAATTGACAATGAAATGATCAATTATACAAGCTATAAGAAGTTCAAGGAATTACTTTGAACTGAAGATACTCCTTTGAACAAAATCTGTTACACTACTGCACACAGTTGTAAATGGACAATGAACTGTCAAATCGCAAATGAAGTTATAAGAAATCCAAAGAACCAATTTGTGTTTGTATATACTCGTTTGAACAAAATTTATGTTTCTAATGACATGAAGCTGCAAGAAAATCAAGGAATCGATTTGTAGTTGTATATGCTTCTTTGAACAAAATTCATATTTCTAAAATACCACGTTCCGTATGCTTTTAGTGATATTCGATGACTTTGCAGCAGTAGGTAGTGGAATGCCCTGAAGCTTGGACACTAATATTTAGGGTCTTACGCTTCCTACAAATGCTGAAATTTGAACTTTTAGGTGAGGTTTATGTGCAGGCTTAATTAAGGCATGTGCCATGATCACTATACACATGGCACGTGACGTTAGTGTATATGGAATTCGTTCCGAGCTCGGAGACATTGTCTTGAAAACTGAAACTGATAGTTATGGAAGAAGAAAATCTGACAATATTCTCCACCAACAACTTATTATTCATACACGAAACAAAATACGACTCATAATTTTATCCCACTGTTATGACATACACATAACAAAATACGACACATAATTTTAACCCACTGATACGACATACACGAAACAAAATACGACTCATAATTTTAACCCACTGATATGACATACACAACAAAATACGACTCACAATTTTATCCCACTGTTACGACGTACATATAACATACGACTGATAATTTTAACCCATTGATACGACATACACATAAAATACGACTGATAATTTTAACCCATTGATACGACATTCATATAACAAAATACGACTCGTAATTTTAACCCATTGATACGACACACGTAACACATTTCGACTGATAATTTTAACCCATTGATACGACATACACGTAACAAAATACGACCCATAATTTTAGCCCATTGATACGACATACACATAAAATACGACCCATAATTTTAGCCCATTGATACGACATACACAACAAAGTACGACCCATAATTTTAGCCCATTGATACGACATACACACAACAAAGTACGACCCATAATTTTAGCCCATTGATACGACATACACATAAATACGACCCATAATTTTAGCCCATTGATACGACATACACATAAAATACGACCCATAATTTTAGCCCATTGATACGACTATAACAAAATACGACCCATAATTTCAGCCCATTGATACGACATACACATAAAATACGACCCATAATTTTAGCCCATTGATACGACATACACATAACAAAATACGACTCATAATTTTATCCCACTGTTACGACAAACATAACAAAATACGACTCATAATTTTATCCCACTGATACGAGGGATAGACAGAATTTACAGACCTATCTACCTATCGCCCCAACACAGTAATGGTCAACAAACACTATTTTTCATTCACCCATATTCAATAACTGTCATACAACAATACGGGAGTTCACAATTACATGAACATACATCTTAAACAAAATTCACTGGACACATACAACAACAACAAAAATCATTTCACGGTGCAACTCAACAGATACGTTGCACAAAAAGTCATCTACGGTACAACTCAGATGCATTGCACAAAAAGTCATCCACGGTACAACTCAAATGCATTGCACAAAAAGTCATCCACGGTACAACTCAGGCACGTTGCACAAAAATCATCCACGGTGCAACACACAGATACATCGCACAAAAAGTCATCCATGGTGCAACACATACGTTGCACAAAAAGTCATCCACGGTGCAACACACACAGATACATCGCACAAAAAAGTCATCCCCAGTGCAACTCATACGTTGCACAAAAAGTCATCCACGGTGAAACACATACGTTGCACAAAAATCATCCACGGTGCAACACACACAGATACATCGCTCAAAAAGTCATCCCCGGTGCAACTCATACGTTGCACAAAAGGTCATCCACGGTGCAACACCACAGATACATCGCACAAAAAGTCATCCAGGGATATCTTCGAGGAATAGACACAAAATCATACACAGGGCATCTCAAAGAGATAAGGGCACTTTTAATCACACAAAAAACCTGAAAAAACAAACCAACCCTTGAAACTTTGTTGAACTGTCTATCGAAATAAACTTGATGTCAGGTATAAGCAATCATTGCGTTGCCCAAGGCAAGGCAAATGACTGAACTTAGCCCTGACAAAAGCTTAATGAATACACGGAGGTAATTCCAATACCCGTAACCACGCACACACACATTAGGTCCACAGACACCACCACACTCTCCTAGGCCAATATTTGACCGACGGCCAGGAACTGCAGCAACGCAGCAAGACGCACAAGGACGAAAATCCCTGATCCCACCCGTGTAATTGCTGACTTCTCACGGAGCTCGAAGAGGGACCAAAGGACTTCACTCCTCACACGCGCCGCAGCCAACTGCAGTCACCCCGAATCGCCAGTGCTTCCCATGGAGATCTAATGAAAGGTAGTCGACAGTGGATTCTGTGCTGTACAGGTTGCATGGCAAAGGTTTTCAAATCTGACAGCTGGAATAACAGCATGCAAAGACCACGATACAGGACTGGTAACCCGGGACTGGTCCCAGAAAAGAAGCTGACCCAAGGGGGCTTGTCCCAAAAAGGGAAGCGAGTCACCTGTACAAAATACAAATAATCGGTGGTTGACTACATATCACAGGAAAAGAAATAACCCCTCTCCTATGCCAACATTTTAACGAGACGAGCGAACACCCAAATCATCAGACACACCCAAACAAACCGATACTATGGACGCGACTGCAAAAACTCATTTACAATCACCAATAAAGCTTCCAGGACAAACTCCACATAAATGCGTCCCTAGAATGTAATCATGAGAAATGGGCCCTGAACACCAACACATTAACCGGCCCTTAATGATAGCCACAGTTACACACTGGCACTGAATAATAGAGTTATGTGCCATTTTATCATTAATTTCTTCTGACAAACTGTCTGCAAGTCTGTCACACCCCCAACACATTACTCTTATCTTCAACGGTAACCTTCTCTAGGTCTATCCTCAAACAGTAAACACAAATATTTATTGTCAGCAAACTTAATTGGTTATCCTAACGTCATGGGTTGGGTTCCCAACGCTAGGCCCATCCAGCCACCAAAGGCGCAGAGAATCAAAATATTCACAAATTTACATCTCAACGACGAATAAAACCTAATCCAAACCTACGTTGTGATGCCCCACAAACCGGTTGGGCAAACCTGTCAAACAAGTTTATATCTGAAGGAAACCAGAAATTTGAACCATAAACGTAAACACCATCATAACACAACCTATAGCGTAACTAACACGCCCACACAAATCAGTAACGACCAACCCAAAATAGGTTAGCCCAAATACGACCCAATTTAGGTTCATTAAACCATTCAAGATACAATTTCTCACAATTTGCGACAATTCACAAAACACAATTAAAGCTGCAGCACTGCACCTAGGACAATCCAAAACGCAACCGACCTGCAAAATAAACTAACTGTATACTAGATCTAATTCACAACACAAATAGGACTGCTTCCACCCATCTGCAACTGAAAAGTACAATTTTCAATTTTACACCAAGGTCCCACCTACATACTCACCTCTTCAACAGAGTCGCAGAAACTGCACTGGTCTCCACCAGAATTCTCGTCTGCTCCTCAAGACGACAGAGATTGGAACACCACAGAAACAGCACAAACTCGTACAAACGACACATCACCCTTGCCACGTTCTCTTAACTGGTCCACGGGGTGAACATAGATGAACATAGAAGTGCCTCGAAAGTGAACCCGAGCTAAATCATAAGTTCACTTATAACCTGTTACCAGGTAACCAGGTTATCTCGGAGGAAAGGGACCAACACCCTTCCAGCAACACAGATATTCGACCAACTGACTAGAAATGTCCAAGTCAGTATAATGAAAACTCAAAATCAGACCTGAACTCAGATTGGCCCCACAATCCACTAAATCCGCCTAAAAAGCGTGATTCATAGGTCCAACAGAAATAGAGAGTGACTCGCCCCCTGGAACACAGACCTACAGACACACACACACACAAAAAGAAGCAGCAAGGGAAACAAGCCCTACCGAGAAAATATTTCCTTAACAGAAATTAGACTCCCTTGACCATCAAGAGAGAACAACCTCGAAAATCCACCTGTAACAAGGCAACCACGTGGGCCACAAAAAACCTTGGTTCCAAAACGATAATCCCAGTCAAGGCTTAGCAAGAACAAAGTCAGCACCCAACGACTGCGACCTGACAATACGACATACACATAACAAATACGACTCATAATTTTATCCATTGATACGACATACACATAACAAAATACGACTCATAATTTTATCCCATTGATACGACATACACAACAAAATACGACTCATAATTTACCCATTGATACGACATACACATAAAATACGACTCATAATTTTATCCCATTGATACGACATACACAAAAATACGATTCATAATTTTATCCCATTGATACGACATACACATAAAATACGACTCATAATTTTATCCCATTGATACGACATACACATAAAATACGACTCATAATTTTATCCCATTGATACGACATACACATAAAATACGACTCATAATTTTATCCCATTGATACGACATACACATAAAATACGACTCATAATTTTATCCATTGATACGACATAACATAACAAAATACGACTCATAATTTTAACCCATTGATACGACATACACATAACAAAAAACGACTCATAATTTTAACCCATTGATACGACATACACATAACAAAATACGACTCATAATTTTAACCCATTGATACGACATACACATAACAAAATACGACTCATAATTTTAACCCATTGATACGACATACACATAACAAAATACGACTCATAATTTTAACCCATTGATTCGTACATGCTATCCGTCAACAGTAAAAACTTAACTTGTTCATTTCCTCACCCTACTTACCAGCTTTTGTTTGATTCATGGCTGATACTGCAGGAAGAAAACTGGTGGGTATAGTGAATGAGTTATGAAGTTGGTAAAGTTTCCACGACCAGGACTAACTTATTATGCTTTAAATAAAATGACTCTAAAAGAATTTAAAGGGTTTGCAGAAGAGAAGGGGAGATCCATGCAATCAATGTTTCGGTTCGTGGATTTGTATCAGAAGTCAGTTCCTTGAATTTCCAACAATTCATTACGGTACATCATCGCAGCACTCTCCAAACCCGTACAAAGGGACGTAATTTAAAACCAGACAACACAGTGCAAACTGTTTCGTTTCATTTCTGATTCAAACTTTTTATGTCATCGGATTTTTAGTTGGAATTTTGAATATGCTCATGCGCGCGCACATACACACACACACACACACACACACACACACACAGAGAATCCTTTTCGAAAATTGCTAGTTGATTTGAAAAACTGATTGAGACCTCTGGCTCACACAGTTATGAATATCTGCTCCTTGTTCAGGAATGGGGAAGATGAAGGAGCGAGAGAAAGAAGGACAGCTTCCTCATAACGCTGACCCAGTTACCATGGTGCAGTGGTTAGTGTGGTGCAGTTTGGAGTTTGTTCCAGAGGGAATCCCTCTTTGCACTCGGACAATTCCATATGTGCTCCACCGAAATCTGCCAAGAATTATCTGGCAGACTCTCTAAGCCTGCGCGAAACCCTATGCACTGGCAAGGTCTTGAAATTGGGGAAGAGGGGGGTAAGAACGTGGTTACACAGCAAGGGACGAACGACTGGAAAGGTTTGGATCTGAATCCATCAACCTGGTCAAAATCATTGTAGGATTTCCCCCCCCCCCCCCGTCGGCTTCTACCCAGAACTGAGCATGTCATAAGCTCTTTGGGAAGATTGGGGCCGCATTGCGAAGCTCATCCACCTCACAGGTGTATGATTGTGGGTGGTGGTATTACTAAAATCTACAGACCAACACCGTAGACCTGGTGACACCAGGATGCATCAAGAAAGTAATCGCAGAGTACAGCTTTGTCGTACAGTTTCAATCCAGAAGAGAATTCTAAAACATCGTGATTATCATTTCTATCGTCATCACCATCATTGCATTGTGAACAATTGCACTGGATTCTTTGGCCAGTAGAGTGGTATAGAACTGGGTGGGTTGAGAAGAGGAGGGGGGGGGGGGGCGAAAATATGTCTACTACCTACTCTCCAACGTATAAGAGAGCTCATGACACCGCATGTCGCACTCAACACAGGTGGTAGAGACTTACCTTCTGCTTCGTTGTTGTTGTTGTTGTTTTCTGAGCGTGCACGAGTAATTGCGGTCGCAAGAAAGATCCCATGCAAAAACAAAAAAAAAGGTCCTTGATCAAGCATTTTGTAAACTTTCACTGAGACGGAGACAGACAGAAAGAAAAGGCGGTGCATGGGAAGGTTTGGTGGGGAGGAAATTGGAGCTGCATTGTGGAAAGATACTCCCCCCCCCCCCCGCCCGCCCTACCACCGCCATATGGAGGCAGTGAGAATTTCACACGGAAAACAACATTTTTGTGGCCTGGTTGGCGCGCAAACGTGCATCATTTCAGTTTTCCAATCTGCCTGCTCGAACTTGCATGAATGCGAATTACACCTGGAGAATTTGAAATGTGTGTGAGACCTTCGGTAGGGCCCCCCTACTTTTTTTTTTTTTTTTTTTTTAATCAGGGAAGGGCAAAGCAGCAAGGCAGAGAAGATGGGCACTGCCTGAAGAACTGAAGAACGCAGTCCCCATCCCATTCCTTCCAGAGAAAATTTGACAGTCTCTACTACCTTGCTGTTTTAAGATTAAGGGACAACTGGCCTATGTATTTTGAATTGTTCATACAGCCTACAATACTGTATTTGACAACACCACATACAACAATACGATTTTTTTAAAATATTTTTTTTTATTCGACTTTAGGCAAGAATTCATACAATATAAATATAAACTGCATTTTTGTAGAGCACACACTTAAAATAAATATCATACGTGACGATCCAAATATACAGATACGTGTGTATGTTCATTTATGGTGAAAACACACATACACACACACACACACACACATACACACACACACACTCACAAACACGCACGCACGCACGCACACACACACACACACGCACACACACATGTATACAGATTGCACAAAGACGTACAATCATATGTACACGCAATCTCAAGCTGACATTTGACTATTTTAATAAAGACGCCAACAATAAAGTAAAGCAAAAAGCCATGTGTGTAGCAAACCTGTCTTAAGAAGAAAAGAACCACACACACACTCCTCTGAGAAAATAAAAACTAAAAAGCAACAACAAATAATCCCATTGTTCGTTTGCAGTGTCGTCACATTTGAATAACGTCTTATTTGTTATAACTGTAATACTGCAATATGTCAAGTCATAGTCTGCGGAGTAATTGATGAAAAAAATTTTAGTCATTATTAAAAGTAATAATTGGGCGGTAGTACGTCCAACCCATTTCGTACTTTAGTGCAGTCATTCTCAACATTTGATTATACAGTTCAATGTCATATCTCCGTTTAAGTTGGGTTTTTTTTTCTAAGGATGTGCAGATTTGGCATCAGTTTTTCACAATTACATTGATAAATAAAATATTTTGCGAAGAGCAAAATGAAATCAAAGATTTTATCACTTTTAAAAGTTTTATCAAATCCCAAAATAATGATTTGTATTGACAGTTTTCAATTGCTAAAAAAAAACATTTGTGCAATTTGTCTGTAGAAACGTTTCAAATTCATTCCAGAATAATTGTATGTATTGACAGTCCCGAAGGCAGTGTTGTATTATATCTCATGCTCGACTGCAGAAACTACACAAATTGCTTTGTACTATGCCCATTTCTTTGAGTACAACGTTAGTAGCTAGTATTCGATGGATGACTCTTATCTGAAACCATTTAAGCTTAATTTCTTTAATACTCTGTATCCTTGTAAAGCATCGTGTCCGATTAATTTCTTCTCCAAATGTTAATACTCATTTATCGCAACAATCTGGACGCTTTTCCGCCGTTTGTTAAAACTTCATAGAATAGTTTATTCGTTTTGTTTGTGAATTAATTGCTTTGACAAAACATGGAATCGGCTGCGTTTTATTATTATCTGGAATATTAATTTTCTTTAGCACTTCTTTGATTGATTTTATGCAACTGAAGTAATTCATGAAATTCACATTTATGTTGTATTTTTCAATGAATACTTCGTGTGAATAAAAATGACCAGTATCATCGAGAAGATGTCTGATTTGATATATATCTTTGTTAATCCAATCAGTAGTTTACACTATTTGTCACGAGTTTGATATTATTATTGATAAATAAAGGTTCTGAGAGAACATCTTCTGAACATTTGGTCTGCATTCTGTATCCAAATACTTATATGTTTTAAAAAACATCTTTCCAAAAATCGTTCTTATGATGATGTTGTCTTGCGTATATGCTTGGATCATATTGGATACAGATGACAAAAAATATATTTCCACTTGTACTCTGTTTTGTAAAGTCTGTTAAGCCATGGTAACTTTAATCCATTTACAAAGTTGTTGATATTTGTGACACCCAGTCCTCCATCTTTAACATATTTAACTATGGTAGTTCTTTTTATTCTGTCGCGTTTCTTGTTCCGGATAAACCTGTAAACCATTTTCTGCAATTGATCAATAATGTAGTCGGGTGGATTAGGCAGCAAGAGCCATAGATGGAGTAGTTTTGATAGCACAAATGATTTCAAAACAGCAACTCTGCCCAGGGGAGTTGTTAACCGTCTTAGCCATATTGCAAACAAAGCTTTTATTTCTTTAAACTTTTCGTCGAAATTTAACTTTTCGCAGCCCTTTAAATCATTAGTAAACCAAATGCCGAGTATTTTGAAACTATCAGGATTCCATACAAATTTGAGGCGCGGCATGAATCTAACATCACTATTTAGCACACTTCCTATCCACACCACAATAGTTTTATCAATATTGATTTTCAACCCTGATTTTTCTCCAAAATCTTCTATAACGGTTGTGGTTTGTTCGAACGTACATCTGTCTCCATTTCGAAAGAGTTCAGTGTCATCTGCATATTGTGCTATTTTATATTCCATTTTTCCACTGGTGATTCCTTTAATTTAATGTTTTTATTTTCTCTGATCAACAGTGCTAAAAGTTTCAGCACTCGGAATGAACAAATAAGGGGATATAGGGTCTCCTTGTCTGCAACCTCGTTTTATTTCAAACCATGCTGATGCATTACCGTTAACTAGAACAGCAGACTTAATATTGTTGTAAAGAAATCAATCCATTTCTTGATGTCATCTGGAAAGCCATATGCAGACAATGTTTTGTGCATAGAAATTGAGTCAAGAGAATCAAAAGCTTTTTCAAAGTCTATACATAGTATCAATGCAGGAATTTAGTTTAAAGTACAAGAGTTTATCATAGACAAGTCTCGTATTGTTTCCAGTGTATCTATCAGCCATAAATCCTGACTGATCTTTATTTATTAATTTTGGTAGTGCCCTTTTAATTCTTTCAGAAATGCATGCAGTTGCAATTTTGTAAATTACATTTAATAGAGAAATGGGTCTCCAGTTTCTCAGGTATTCTCTTGGTTTATCGCCTTTGGGTATACAAATAATAATGCCTTCTTTCTGAGTGGAGGACGTTTCTCCTTTATGGAAACCATCATTTAGAGGTCGTTCAATGAACTATCCTATGCGTTTCTTCCAGAAGACTTTAAAAAACTCAGATGTAAGGCCATCGGATCCTGGACTTTTTTTATTTTTTATTTTAATTAGAACATATGTCACTTCATCGAGAGATATTTCTCCTTCAAGATCAGTAGCTTCCTCTGCTGACAATGTTGGTAAATTGTCGACCATCTCAGTAATGTTACAGTCCTCTCTCTCTCTCTCTCTTTATTATTATTCTTTTTTTTTATATATAATGTTTAACAAAAAGGTTTTGTTGCGTTCAAAATATCACAAATTTTATTAATAGTAAGTCCATTTTACCTCACTATTTTTTGTCATTTGTTTACTAATACATTTTCTTTTTTCCATTCCACAGAAATATTTTGTAATCTTTTCCTCTTCACCTACCGATCTAGCTCGGGAGCGTAGTAATACATCTTCCATTTTTTACGTCTCAATTCAACAAGCTGCTCATTTTTAGTGTATAAACTGATGGGATTCTCTTCATGATTATGTAACTTTGCTTCCAGATGTTTTATTTCATTTTCTAGGTGTTTTCAAGTTCCTGATTTAGTTTCTTTTTCATAGTAGAGTATGCAATTGTTTTAATGCGAATTTCCATGAGTAATACATCATCAACAACAACAACAAAAAACAACAACAACAAAATGGTCAATGATTGTAAAATGTATATCTTCAGTTGGGATATCCGGTAAGTTACCTCTTGCATATGGAAATGTTGCATATTGTGCAATGATTTTTTTTCAATAAGCTCATTTATTTCTTTGACATACTGGGAATCTTTCAGAAACAAAGTATTGATTTTCCAGAAAGTAATTTTTTGCCACCATCGCCTATTTCTATCTCCAGGTTTATCAGTGAATGGTCGGTTCTGTATCCTGGTAAGATATCAGCATCTTTAATAACATTGCATAAGCTTTCTGATACAAGGTAGAAATCTAAACGACCCCTTTGAAATGGGTGAAGTCTTTCCATGTAAAACGCCGAAGCTGAGGATTTAGTTCTCTCCATACATCTACTAGGCAGTGATCTTCAATGATGACTTCCACTTGTTCTTGAGCCTTCATATTGTTCTTGTGTTTATAGTTACAGTAGTCTATACTTGGATCCAGAACTAGATTCCAGTCTCCAGGAAATATTAAATTACATATTTTCATTTCTTTTATTTTTCCATTGATACGTGTGTAAAAATTTGGGCCATCTTTCTTTGGTCCATATACATTAACTAACACAATATCTCTCTGTTATTGTGTATATGTTTACTATCGGAAAATTTCCTTCGGGGTCCTTATAAACATTTTTAACTTTGAACTGAAAGTTGTTAAAAAGTATTGCTACCCCTCTTGAGTTTGTATTATGAGAAGGAAAAGTACGTGGCCTACCCACATTCCGCCATATAATACTTTTCAAGTTTGGGATCAAAGTGAGTGTCTTGTATCAAGTAGATTGAATGTTGTTTTTGTTTCAAATAGTGAAAAACATCTCTTCTCTTTCCTAGATTACCCAATCCTCTACAATTCATAGAAGCAAATGGCATTTTGTTGGTCATTTTCTTATTTGATCATATGTAATAGCTATCTTCTCCAGGGGTAACTGTTTCTCTGTAACTCCATGATACATAAAGAACAAGCGTACTAAACACACTAAAGTTATCATCAACTCACAAACAGTGATACAACAAACATCATACCTTTTTATGAACACTAATAATACACAAAATTCATAACAAAATGATGCATCTCTTTCAAATGTCGTGCCTCTATTTTCCATTACTCTTCCAGCATATCGGCTGACCCACAATAGACACATTCATTCTCGCGCTCATTCATGTCTTTCTCGTGAACTTCCTTCCTTCCATGACGACTGCACAACACGTATCATCTTACGTGACAGAATACGTCATTGTAGATATGTACACTACTGTAATAAATCATCGTGGTTATTTAAACGATGAGCATGCAAATTTCATCGAAGAAAACAAATTAAAAAAAAAAAAAGAAACCACAATCCTTTTTACTAATTCCTCCTCCTCTTCTCTCTCTCTCTCTCTCTTTTCTTTTTTTTATATTTTTTATTTTTATTTTTTTACAAAACTCCACCTATCCATCATCAGAAGGTTTTCCTCCTTTCTTTAATTATGTACTTCTTCATTATGATAAAGGAATAGTCAGACAGACAGAAGTTGGTCATTTATGTACTGAATGGTATTATAATACATATTGCCAAATTTACAGCCACATACGAGTCTGATCATTTCATCGTAATACTTTTATGAGCTTAGATACGATTAAAATGAAAACATTATTCTAATCAGTAGGCCTATGTTTGCCACAAATATTGGAAAAAACAATTCTTCGTGGATTGTTTGCCACTTATTGCAGGAATATGTGTACGACAAATATATATATATATATATATATTATATATATATTATATATATATATATATTATATATATTATATATATATAGTAGATAAACCAAAGAAACAAGATAACAAACTAGAGTTTTGAGCACAGTACTTCGGCCAGTGGCCTTCCTCAGGGAACTGTTTATTCGGGAATGAACACACACATCAAACATTTTTGAATGAAGACTGTTCACAGAGTAATCCAATCTGTTTTCTTTTCAACAACACGAGACGCCTGCCCATATATATACATATATATATATATATATATATATATATATATATTATATATATATGTATGTATGTATGTATGCATACATATATGTATGTGTGTACATATGACTTCCATGTATCAATAAATAAAACAAAAACAAAAGGATAACAAAATCAAAATCACCGCACTATACAACTTCGTCCATTCCACATGGCGTAAGTCACTGTAATGCCATCACTCTTTCCCATTTGTGGGAGTCCATTAACCTGTTTGATAAGTTGACCAGTGCTGCTGTCTTTGTGTCACATAAATTGCACAACATGCAACTTTGTAGATTATGCATATTTTGTTTGATGTTTCCCCCATTTAGTCCTTCCACCACCCCCATCACCTCGAAATCAAAACACGTCCTCCAAGTGACCAAAATTGTGAGTATCGTACAAAGTGTATATCTTTGTCATTTATAACTATCATATCTTTGTCATTTATAACTATCATATCTTTGTCATTTATAACTATCATATCTTTGTCATTTATAACTATCATATCTTTGTCATTTATAACTATCATATCTTTGTCATTTATAACTATCATATCTTTGTCATTTATAACTATCATATCTTTGCATTTATAACTATATATCTTTGTCATTTATAACTATCATATCTTTGTCATTTATAACTATCATATCTTTGACATTTATAACTATCATATCTTTGTCATTTATAACTATCATATCTTTGCATTTATAACTTCATATCTTTGTCATTTATAACTATCATATCTTTGTCATTTAATAACATCATATCTTTGTCATTTATAACTATCATATCTTTGTCATTTTTATAAACTATCATATCTTTGTCATTTATAACTATCATTCTTTGACATTTATAACTATCATATCTTTGTCATTTATAACTATCATATCTTTGACATTTTATAACTATCATATCTTTGTCATTTATAACTATCATATCTTTGTCATTTATAACTATCATATCTTTGACATTTATAACTATCATATCTTTGTCATTTATATACTATCATATCTTTGTCATTTATAACACTATCATATCTTTGCATTTATAACTATCATATCTTTGTCATTTATAACTATCATATCTTTGTCATTTATAAGCTAACTCATCACGTCTTTGTCATTTATAACTAACTCATCATATCTTTGTCATTTATAAAACTAACTCATCATATCTTTGTCATTTATAATTAACTCATCATTCTTTGTCATTTATAACTAACTCATCATATCTTTGTCATTTATAACTAACTCATCATATCTTTGTCATTTATAACAACTCATATATCTTTGTCATTTATAACTAACTCATCATATCTTTGTCATTTATACTACTCATTCTTTGTCATTTATAACTATCATGTCTTTGTCATTTATAACTATCATTCTTTGTCATTTATAGCTAACTCATCATATCTTTGTCATTTATAACTATTATATCTTTGTCATTTATAGCTAACTCATCATATCTTTGTCATTTATAGCTATTATATTCTTTGTCATTTATAGCTAACTCATCATATCTTTGTCATTTATACAATCATATCTTTGTCATTTATACTATCATGTCTTTGTCAATTATACTAACTCATCATATCTTTGTCATTTATAACTAACTCATCATATCTTTGTCATTTATAACTAACTCATCATGTCTTTGTCATTTTATAGCTATCATATCTTTGTCATTTATAACTAACTCATCATATCTTTGTCATTTATAGCTAACTCATCATGTCTTTGTCATTTATAACTAACTCATCATGTCCCCCCCCCCCCCCCCCCCCCCCCCCCCCCCCCCCCCCCCCCCCCCCCCCCCCCCCCCCCCCCCCCCCCCCCCCCCCCCCCCCCCCCCCCCCCCCCCCCCCCCCCCCCCCCCCCCCCCCCCCCCCCCCCCCCCCCCCCCCCCCCCCCCCCCCCCAAAAAAAAAAAAAAAAAAAAAAAAAAAAAAAAAAAAAAAAAAAAAAAAAAAAAAAAAAAAAAAAAAAAAAAAAAAAAAAAAAAAAAAAAAAAAAAAAAAAAAAAAAAAAAAAAAAAAAAAAAAAAAAAAAAAAAAAAAAAAAAAAAAAAAAAAAAAAAAAAAAAAAAAAAAAAAAAAAAAAAAAAAAAAAAAAAAAAAAAAAAAAAAAAAAAAAAAAAAAAAAAAAAAAAAAAAAAAAATTTATAACTAACTCATATCTTTGTCATTTATAACTAACTCATCAATCTTTGTCATTTATTAACTATCATATCTTTGTCATTTATAACTAATCATATCTTTGTCATTTATACTAACTATCATATCTTTGTCATTTTAACTATCATATCTTTGTCATTTATAACTAACTCATATCTTTGTCATTTATAACTAACTCATCATATCTTTGTCATTTATAACTATCATATCTTTGTCATTTTAATAACTCATCATATCTTTGTCATTTATAACTAATTCATATCTTTGTCATTTATAACTATCATATCTTTGTCATTTATAACTATCATATCTTTGTCATTATAACTATCATATCTTTGTCATTTTAACTAATCATATCTTTGTCATTTATAACTAACTCATCATATCTTTGTCATTTATAACAACTCATCATATCTTTGTCATTTATAACTAACTCATCATATCTTTGTCATTTATAACTAACTCATCATATCTTTGTCATTTAATAACTATCATATCTTTGTCATTTATAACTATCATATCTTTGTCATTTATAACTAATCATATCTTTGTCATTTATAACTATCATATCTTTGTCATTTATAACTAATCATAATCTTTGTCATTTATAACTAATCATCATCTTTGTCATTTAATAACTCATCATATCTTTGTCATTTATAACTAATCATCATCTTTGTCATTATAACTAACTCATCATCTTTGTCATTTATAACTATCATCATTCTTTGTCATTTATAACTAATCATATTCTTTGTCATTATAACTAACTCATATATCTTTGTCATTTACTAACTATCATATCTTTGTCATTTATAACTAACTCATCATATCTTTGTCATTTATAACTAATCATATTCTTTGTCATTTATACTAACTCATCATATCTTTGTCATTTATAACTAATCATGTCTTTGTCATTTATAACTACTCATCATATCTTTGTCATTTATAACTATCATATCTTTGACATTTATAACTATCATATCTTTGTCATTTATAAAACTATCATATCTTTGTCATTTATAACTATCATATCTTTGTCATTTAATAACTATCATATCTTTGTCATTTATAACTAACTATCATATCTTTGTCATTTATAACTAACTCATATCTTGTCTTTATACTTCATACTTTCATTTATAATAACTACATATCTTTGTCATTTATAACTAACTCATCATATCTTTGTCATTTATAATAACTCATATGTCTTTGTCATTTATAACTAACATCATATCTTTGTCATTTATAACTAACTCATCATATCTTTGTCATTTATACTAAACTATCATATCTTTGTCATTTATAACTAACTCATCATATTTTGTCATTTATATAACTATCATATCTTTGTCATTTATAATACTTCATGTCTTTGTCATTTATAATAACTTCATATCTTTGTCATTTTAACTAATTATAGCATAACTAACTCATATCTTTGTCATTTTAAGTAATCATCATATCTTTGTCATTTATACTAACTCATCATATCTTTGTCATTTATAACTAAATCATATATCTTTGTCATTTATAACTAACTCATCATATCTTTGTCATTTATAACTAATTTTCATTATCTTTGTCCCTTTATAATAACTCATCATGTCTTTGTCATTTATAACTAACTCATCATATCTTTGTCATTTATAACTAACTCATTATCTTTGTCATTTATAACTAACTCATCATATCTTTGTCATTTTAAGTATCATATCTTTGTCATTTATAACTAACTCATCATATCTTTGTCATTTATAACTAACTCATCTGTCTTTGTCATTTATAATAACTCATATTTTTTGTCATTTATAACTAACTCATCATATCTTTGTCATTTATAACTAACTCATCATATCTTTGTCATTTTATAACTAACTCATCATGTCTTTGTCATTTATAACTAATCATATACTTTGTCATTTATAACTAACTCATCATATCTTTGTCATTTATAATAACTCATCAGTCTTTGTCATTTATAATAACTCTCATTCTTTGTCATTTATAACTAACTCTCATTCTTTGTCATTTATAAATAACTCATCATCTGTTTGTCATTTATAACTAACTCATCATATATCTTTGTCATTTATAACTAACTCATCATATCTTTGTCATTTATAACTATCTATCTTTGTCATTTATAACTAACTCATCATGTCTTTGTCATTTATAACTAACTCATCATATCTTTGTCATTTATAACTAATCTGTCTTTGTCATTTATAACTAACTCATATATCTTTGTCATTTATAACTAATCATCATATCTTTGTCATTTATAACTAACTCATCATATCTTTGTCATTATAACTAACTCTATCTTTGTCATTTATAACTAACTCATCATGTCTTTGTCATTTATAACTAACTCATCTGATCTTTGTCATTTATAACTATCTCATGTCTTTGTCATTTATAACTAACTCATCATATCTTTGTCATTTATAACTATCATATCTTTGTCATTTATAACTAACTCATCATACTTTGTCATTTATAACTAACTCATCATCTTTGTCATTTATAACTAATCCTGTCTTTGTCATTTATAACTAACTATCCTGTCTTTGTCATTTATAACTAACTCATCTTCTTTGTCATTTATAACTAACTCATTCCATTTTATCTTTGTCTTGTCATTTATAATAACTATCATGTCTTTGTCATTTATACTAATCTCATATCTTGTCATTCTAATCTTCTTTGTCATTTATAACTAACTCATCATATCTTTGTCATTTATAACTAATCATTATCTTTGTCATTTATAACTAACTCATTATCTTTGTCATTTATAACTAACTCATCATATCTTTGTCATTTATAACTAACTCATCAATCTTTGTCATTTATAACTAACTCATGATCTTTGTCATTTATAACTAACTTATGTCTTTGTCATTTATAACTAATCATGTCTTTGTCATTTATAACTAACTCATGTCTTTGTCATTTATAACTAACTCATATCTTTGTCATTTATAACTATCATAGATCTTTGTCATTTTTAACTAACTCATCATGTCTTTGTCATTTTAACTAACATCATATCTTTGTCATTTATAACTAACTCATCATATCTTTGTCATTTATAACTAACTCATGTCTTTGTCATTATAACTCATCATATCTTTGTCATTTATAACTAACTCATCATGTCTTTGTCATTTATAACTAACATTCTTTCATATCTTTAGTCATTTGTATATAACTAACTCATATCTTTGTCATTTATAACTAACTCATCAATCTTTGTCATTTATAACTAACTCATCATTCTTTGTCATTTATAACTATCATATCTTTGTCATTATAACTAATCATAATCTTTGTCATTTATAACTAACTTATGTCTTTGTCATTTATAACTAACTCATGTCTTTGTCATTTATAACTAACTCATCAGATCTTTGTCATTTATAACTAACTCATGTCTTTGTCATTTATAACTAACTCATGTCTTTGTCATTTATAACTAACTCATCAGATCTTTGTCATTTATAACTAACTCATCAGATCTTTGTCATTTATAACTAACTTCATCATATCTTTGTCATTTATAATTAACTCATCATATCTTTGTCATTTATAACTAACTCCTGTCTTTGTCATTTATAACTAACTCATGTCTTTGTCATTTATAACTAACTCATCATATCTTTGTCATTTATAACTAACTCATGTCTTTGTCATTTATAACTAACTCATCATGTCTTTGTCATTTATAACTAACTCATCATATCTTTGTCATTTATAACTAACTCATCATATCTTTGTCATTTATAACTAACTCATCATATCTTTGTCATTTATAACTAACTCATCATATCTTTGTCATTTGTAATTAACTCATCATGTCTTTGTCATTTATAACTAACTCATCATATCTTTGTCATTTGTAATTAACTCGTCATATCTTTGTCATTTATAACTAACTCATCATGTCTTTGTCATTTATAACTAACTCATCATATCTTTGTCATTTGTAATTAACTCATCATATCTTTGTCATTTATAACTAACTCATCATGTCTTTGTCATTTATAACTAACTCATCATATCTTTGTCATTTATAACTTACTCATCATATCATTGTCGTTATATCTTTTTCATTTATAACTATCATATCTTTGTCATTTATAACTAACTCGTAATATCTTTGTCATTTACAACTAACTTGTCATATTTTATCACTTATAACCAACTCATCATGTCTTTGTCATTTATAACTAACTCATCATATCTTTGTCATTTACAACTAACTTGTCATATTTTATCACTTATAACCAACTCATCATGTCTTTGTCATTTTTAACTCACTCATAATATTTTTGTCATTTATAAATAACGCTTATCACGGAAAAAGACAAAATATCAGACAGTTGGGGAGAGTGCATTAAAGACCTTTTTGAAGATGACAAATAAAGAATACATTATAAGAAAGAACGTTGAAGGACCATCCATAATGAAAGATGAAGTTAGAGCAGCATTGAAAAAGATGAAACCAGGAAAAGCCCCAGGACCAGACAACATTACTACAGAGATGATTGAAACCCTGGAGGAATTTGGTATTGAAAAAATAACAGTCCTCCTAAATGAAATATATGACACTGGAAAAATCAACAAAGATATGTCAAAACCAATTTTCATTGCACTTCCAAAGAAGACAGGGGCTATAGAATACGAACTCTATCGCACAATCAGCTTGATGAGTCATGTAACAGAAATCCTATTAAGAATAATCATGATGAGGACAAGGAATAGAATCAAAAGAGAAATAGCAGAAGAACAGTGTGGACTTGTCAAAGTGAAAGGAACTATTAATGCCATATAAATCCTAAGAAATATCATAGAGAGGTCAATCGAGATGAATAAGGATTTGTATTATTCTTTGTTGATTATACTAAGGCTTTCGATCGGGTAAGACACAAAGAATTGATCAACCAGCTAGAAAGACTCAATATTGATGGAAAAGATCTACGAATAATCAGAAAATTAATAAGTATTGGGAACAAACAGCTGCAATGAGAATAGAAAACGATATAAGCTCTTTCCAAAATATCAAAAGAGGAGCCAGACAAGGTTGTGTTTTGTCACCAGATCTGTTTTCACTGTAAAGTGAAAATCACTAGAAACCTAAAGGAAGACGTTGTATTGAAGAAAAATGATAAACAACATTCGATACGCAGATGACACCGTGCTAATTGCAGAAAATGAAAGGGACCTACAAAACTTTGTGAATATACTAGAAATAGAAAGCAAAGGTAAGGGGTTGGAACTAAACAGCAAGAAGACTGAAGTCATGGTGATCAGTAAAAAACATGAAATCCCATCATGCAAAATAACAGCAAACGACACAGCCTTGAGATAGGTTGCTAAGTTTAAATACCTGGGAACGATCATTTTACCAGACGGCAGATGCACAGAAATAGCCAACAGAATCGGCCACGCCAAAACAGCATTCAATAAGATGAAAAGCATTGTTACCAACAAATGCTTATCAATTAACATCAGGAAGAGAGTTCTTGAATGTTATATAGAACCGATAATGGTATACGGTTGTGAGGCGTGGACAGTCAACAAGCAAAGCCAGAACAAGATTGAGGCAGCCGACATGTGGTTTCTAAGAAGAATGTTGAGAGTTCCATGGACAGCAAAGAAAACAAACGAGACAGTCTTGATGGAGGCAGACACAAGAAGATCATTCATAAGGAAGATTAGGAAAAGACAGGCAACATACGAGACAGTCTTGGTGGAGGCAGACACAAGTAGATCATTCATAAGGAAGATTAGGAAAAGACAGGCAACATTTATAGGCCATTTTATGAGGAAAGAGGAATTGGAGCACCTGATCACAACAGGAAAGCTGGAGGGGAAGAGAGCGCCAGGTAGACCCAGGGAGAAAATATTGGACGGACTTGCAGAGTGGCTGAAGATGAAGAGGGTGGAAGAGGCGCTTGAGGCAACATGGGATAGAAACAGATGGAAGGCCATGATCGCCAACGTTATGTGGCAAGGCACTTGATGATGGTGATGATAACTAACTCATCTCGATCGGGCAAAACAAATACCATGTGCAGATAACTGACACAGCATTGTCTTGGACAAAACCCGCGTGCGCATGCAAGCACAGCGTTCGTTCATATATACTCGGAAATTAATAAATGGCCCAGAAATAGAGAAACACCCTTCTCAATCCTACACACGCACACATCTACACATACATAAAGAATCTCTCTCTCTCTCTCTCTCTCTCTCTCTCTCTCTCTCACACATACACACATATACACATACATAAAAGCTCTCTTTCACTCTCTCTCTCTCTCTCTCTCTCTCTCTCTCTCTCTCTCAGACAGACACATACACGCGCGCGCGCGCACGTACATGAACACTGGCGTACGCACGCGCGTAAGGGCATACACTTGCATTCCTGTCGCTGAAGGTTCAGATCTAATTCAAGTAGTCGAATACACTTGTTCCAGTCAACGCAAGTAATTACTGTAATAGTTTCGATC
>JAPXFY010000029.1:45753448-45758448 GCA_030674185.1 Monoplex corrugatus
GTATATATATATATATAATATATATATATATATATATCTATTAATATGTATAACAACAAGAAATACATATTGGGAACAAATAGCAGCGACGAGAGTATAAAATGATATAAGGTCTTTCCAAAATATGAAAAGAGGGGTTAGGCAGGGATGTTTTGTCACCAGGTTTGTTTTCACTTTCCAGCGAAACCATCATAGAAAACGTAGAAGAATGCCCTGAGATAAAAGTTGGAGGAAATATCTAAAACAATCTTCATTATGAAGATGACACCGTTCTAATTGCAGAAAATGACAAAGACATGAAGTCATGCTAATCAGTTAAAAAAAAAAAAAAAAAAGAAAAAGAAAACAAGGAAATTCCCTCATGCAAAATAACAGCAAATGACACAATATTGTGACAAACTGATAAGTTTAAGTATCTTGGAACAGTCGTCTCACCGGGTGGGAGATGCACACTAGAAAACCAGCAGAATTGGCCAAACAAAAACAACATTCAAGAAAATGAAAAGCGTTCTTACCAACAAAACTTTTCAATTAACACCAAGAAGAGAGTTCTTCAGTGTTATATAGAACTGATACTGTTGAACGGATGTGAAACGTGGACAGTCAACACGCAAAGTCAGAACAAGATTGAAGCAGCTGATACGTAGTTTCTACGAAGAATGTAATGAGTTCCATGGACAGCAAAGAAAGCAGATATAACAGTCTTGAAAAAGGCAAACACGAAAAACAAAAAGCATTAATGAAGAAGATTAGGAAAAGACAAGCAACATTCATAGGACATTGTATGAGGCAAGAGAAATTTGAGCACCTAGTCATGACAGGAAAGCTGGAAGGAAAAAGACCACCGGGCAGACCCAGGGAGAAATTATTCATCAGACTTGCAGAGTGAATGAAGACAGAGAGGGTGGGAGATGTACATGCAGCGAAAAAAAATTCGTAGGTGGGCCGTGATCGCCAACGCCACGCAGCAAGGCACATGGTGATGATGATGACAAAAAGATTGAAAAGGAAATCAGGATTAACTGCAATGAAACCAAAGAAGCTTGGCTAGAAATAAAGTGCAAAGAAATAAAAGACAGACACAAACAAGCCTTAAGTTTATATACAGAAACATCGTGGAAATTGCCCACAAGAAAAAACACATACGCATCAACTGTTGCTTAAAATCAAAAGCTGGTACGATTATTATGGAAAAAGACAAAATACTAGATAAATGGGGAGAGTACATCGAAGGCCTTTGTGATGAAGCCAGAAGGAGGAATGCATATTTACAAAGAACTCTGAAGGACCACCAGTGATGAAAGATGAAGTTGGTGCAGCGATGAAAAATATGTAACAAAGAAATGTCCTCCTAAACAAAATTTGTGACACCAGAAAAATCCCTAAAGATATGTCAAAGTCAATTTTCACTGCGCTTTTAAAGAAAGCAGGGGGCTATAGAATGCGATCTTCATGGTATAATCAGCTTGATGGGTCATGTGACAAAGATTCTATTAATAATAATCATGATGTGGACAAGGAATAGAATCAAATCAGAAATAGTAGAAGAACAACGCGGATTTGTTGAAGGGAAAGGAACTGTTAATGCCATATATATCATGAACACTCTCATAGACAGATCAATTGACTTGAATATGGATTTGTATTTGTTTTATTGATTATACCAATGCTTTTGATCGGATAAGACACAAAGAATCAATCAACCAACTGGAAAAGCTCAATATTGATGGATAAGATCTAACAATGATAAGAAATATGTATTGGGGACAAACAGCAGCAATAAGAATAGAAAATGAGATAAGTTCTTTTCAAAATATCACAAGATGGGATTAGACAGGGATGTGTTCTTTCACCAAATCTGTTTTCACTTTACAGCGAAACCATCAAGAAAAACCCAGAAGAATGTCATGGGATAAAACTTAAAGGAAAAAAGGCTAAACAATCTCCGTTATGCAGAAGACGCTGTTCTAATTGCAGAACAAGAAAAAGACCTACAAAATCCTGTGATATGATAGTAGAAATAAAGGGCTGGAGCTAGTACTGTAATAGTAAGAAGACTGAAGCCATAGTGATCAGTTAAAATGAAGAAATCCCCTGATATAAAATAACAACAAATGGCATGTATTATGAGACATGTTAAGTTTGAATATCTGGGAACAGTCATCTCATCAGACAGCAGATGGACATTAAAAATGTCCAACAGATTGGACAAGCTAAAACAGCATTCAAGAAAATGAAAAGAATTATTACCAACAAAGGCCTATCTTTGGCACTGGGATGACAGTTTTTCAGTGTCATAAACCAATACCGTTATACGGATGTAAAACCTGTACAATCAACGAGAAAATCAGAACAAGATTGAGGCAGTTGAAATGTGGTTTCTAAGAAGAATGTCAAGAGTTGCATGGACAGCAAAGAGAACAAACGTGACAGTCATTGAAAGAAGGAGACTCAAAAAGAACATTACTGAAAAATATTAAGAAAAGACAGATTCGTATGGAGAGTCATGATCACCAATACCTTGTGGCATGGCACATGACGGTGATGAACATACTCCATCATTCCACATGAATTCAGTATCACATACAGTCAATGTTATTGCTTCACTGAGAAAACTGTTTTTAAAGGAAGATATATAAATAGCGAGAAATCCGCACTACACTGTGAAATGCTTGCAAGTTGCTATTTTGAAACACATGTGATTCTGGGAGCTCGGCTGCAATGGGTCAATTTACAATCACATAGAAGTGGTAGCATATGATCGAATAACGGTCCAGTGAAAGAACTGCTACAAAACTGTCTGAGGATAACCCGAAACAGGTTTAATTCCCTGCGATTGATATCGGTCCACAAAAGTTATGTAATCTGTCTGATGCATGCATCCCACTTGCTCTCAAGCAAAAATCGCAGTGTCAGAAACCCGTATCCAATAAGACTCCACTGGGATTAACAACAAAACAAAACAAAACAACAAACAAACAAACAAAAAACCAGTGGTTTTCACACAGAAGTTGAAAGTAAGAAAAAGATCCATCTGAAAACATGAGTTTACTGGAAATGGGTTTAATGTGGAATGTTGCCACTGCGTGTGAATATATATATATATATATATATATATATATATATATATATATATATATGTGTGTGTGTGTGTGTGTGTGTGTGTGTGTGTGTGTGTGTGTGTGTGGTGTGTGTGGTGTGTGCGTGTGTGTGTACGTGTGTGTGCGTGCATATGTGCGTGTATTGTGTGTTTGTCTGTGTGTATGTGTGTGTTTGTATGTGTGTACGTGTGTGTGTGCATGTGTGTTTATGTGTGTGCGCGCGCGCGTACGTGTGTGTGTATGCGTGCGTATGTGTGTGTGTGCATGCGTGCGTGCACGTGTGTTCCTGTGCATATGCATGTATGCATGCAAGGAAGGATGCAACTAGGGGGGGGGGGGGGGAGGCAGTGCACTTGGTCTGACTACAAGGATGTTGAGGTAATTAAATACCTACCATCTTTAGAGTCTTTCTCTTCTTTTTGGGGAATGGCTGCAACAAACAGGGAAAGAATGACAGTCAAGCCTTCCCACCAGTCCTGCTGATATACAAAAAGCCCTGATGTTTTATTTGCCAAGCTTCAGATCACATGGTACTTGATAGGAAACGAAGACATCAGAATACTGTCACAACTGTGAAACATAATGTAAAACTAATATCGTTGGCAGTTGTACCAGTCGCCGTGGTGTAGCGGTTAACGCAATGGACTACCGACTGGAAGGTTGTGGGTTCCAGTCCCCATCAGTCCCTTTAAAAATCATTGTGGGGTTGATTTTTCGGCTCTAACCGGCTCCTATCCAGAGTTGGGCGTGCTATGGGCTCATTGGGAAGACTGGGACCACACAGTCGAGTCTCATCCACTTCACGGATGCGTCACTGTGGGTGTTGCTCCAATCTCCTGACCAGCACCGCAGGTGTCTGTATCTCTCGGGCCTGGTTGACGCCAGGATATGTTAAGATAGCAAGCGTAGAGTACAGCCCTGTCACGCTGTCTCAATCTTTGATGGAACTCCATAGCATCATGAATGTCACCTTCATCGACATCATCATCATCATCGCACTGTAACAACAACAACAACAACAACAACAGCAACAACAACAACAACACTGTGCCAGCTTCTGTGGCCATTAAGGAGGCGCAGAAAATGGGACGAAATAAAAAGATCAACAACAACAAAAAGAAAAAGGTGAGCACAAAGGTAATCTCCCTGAGTGCGATGATCCTAAAAAGAATTGTTGGCAGTTTCTGAAGAAGTGCTGTTTATACACCTTCCACAGAAAGCGATGATTTTTAGGCACTGTGGGGTCTGTCTGTGTGACTTTGATCTCAATACAATGGATCATCATCATCATCATCGTCAGGTGCCTTGCCGCATGGCGTTGGCGATCATGGACTTCCATCTGTCTCTATCTCTTGTTGCATCAAGCATCTCTTCCACCCTCCTCGTCTTCAGCCATTCTGCAAGTCCGTCTAGTATCTTCTCCCTGGGTCTACCTGGTGCTCTCTTTCCCTCCAGCATTCCCGTCGTGACCAGGTGCTCCAATTCCCCCTTTCTCATAAAATGGCCTATAAATGTCGCCTGTCTTTTCCTTATCTTCCGTATGAATGATCTACTTGTGTCTGCATCCATCAAGACTGTCTCGTTTGTTTTCTTTGCTGTCCATGGTACTCTCACCATTCTTCTTAGAAACCACATGTCAGCTGCCTCAATCTTGTTCTGTCTTTGCTTGTTGACTGTCCACGCCCCACAACCGTACAATTATGGACTGACAAAAAAAAAATTACAATGGATGCCATACTTACTTATAACATTTGCGAATCCTCAGCGGTGTGCACCTACGACCAAATTTAATAAAGATCCAGCCAGCCAGTTTTGTCACAGACACACAGAACATTCTCTGATCAATGTGAACTAATCCTCTTTTTTTTAAGTCCCATTTTCTACGCCACCTTAATGGCC
>JAPXFY010000029.1:45760948-45778448 GCA_030674185.1 Monoplex corrugatus
TACCTTATCACACCAACACATTACAATCACTACCTTATCACACCAACACATTACAATCACTACCTTATCACACCAACACATTACAATCACTACCTTAGCACACCAACACATTACAACCACTATCTTATTACACCAACACATTACAATCACTATCTTATTACACCAACACATTACAACCACTATCGTATTACACCAACACATTACAATCACTACCTTATCACACCAACACATTACAACCACTACCTTATCACACCAACACATTACAACCCTACCTTATCACACCAACACATTACAACCACTACCTTATCACACCAACACATTACAATCACTACCTTATTACAACAACACATTACAATCACTACCTTATTACACACAACACATTACAATCACTATCTTAGCACACCAACACATTACAATCACTACCTTAGCACACCAACACATTTCAACCACTACCTTATCACACCAACACATTACAACCACTACCTTATTACACCAACACATTACAACCACTACCTTGTCACACCAACACATTACAACCACTACCTTGTCACACCAACACATTACATCCACTATCTTATCACACCAACACATTACAACCACTATCTTATCACACCAACACATTACAACCACTACCTTATCACACCAACACATTACAACCACTACCTTGTCACACCAACACATTACAACCACTATCTTATCACACCAACACATTACAACCACTACCTTATCACACCAACACATTACAACCACTACCTTATCACACCAACACATTACAACCACTACCTTGTCACACCAACACATTACAACCACTACCTTGTCACACCAACACATTACAACCACTACCTTATCACACCAACACATTACAACCACTATCTTATCACACCAACACATTACAACCACTACCTTATCACACCAACACATTACAACCACTACCTTGTCACACCAACACATTACAACCACTACCTATATCATCATGCCAACACATTACAACCACTATCTTATCACACCAACACATTACAACCACTATCTTATCACAATAACACATTACAACCACTATCTTATTACACCAACACATTACAACCACTATCTTATCACACTAACACATTACAACCATTATCTTATCACACTAACACATTACAACCACTACCTTATTACACCAACACATTACAACCACTATCTTATCACACCAACAGATTGTAACGAAGTAAATACGTGTGTATATGTGTGTTTGTGTTCTATGGGAAAAAGGGAGATTGTTACTATGGGTTGACTGTCTCGGTTCTGTTATTACCATTTACTCATTGTCTTTATCATCGACTACATACTGAATCATGATCATGTCATTTCTTACATTCAAACTATTACATTGTTGTACTGTCTGTCTTGTGCGATACGCTTCAGTTTCAGTTTCAGTTTCAATTTTTCAAGATGATGTCTCCGTGCTCGGAATGAATTCCATATGCACTGTCGTCACAGGTGCCATGTGATGGAGAAGATCCAGAATGATCACGGCACACGACTTAAACCTGCACATAGTCCCAAGAGCTGGCCAGGTCCTGACATCCTACCTAGATAGTTCCATAACCCTGACGTCGTAGGGGAGCGAGGTGACAGAGACCTCAACTTTTCCCGGGGCCAGCACCTTAGGGCGGCGCCCACTCCCTCTCCATCAATTCAAATTCATATTTTTTTTTACCAAGACTTCAGAAAGGCAAGAAGGCTAATTGGTCCTCAAGGGGTGGGTCCTGGGAAATCAACCTATCTCTCCAATGTTTTATACCAAGACAGCCAGGCAATGCCCTGCTCTTCACGATTTTCAAACTGCCGTGGGATCTTTAGCGTGCGCAGCCAGAAGGCACACGGGTCTGACTCGTTTTTCGTCCCCTTTCGAAGGACTAGTAGATAAGGATAAGGAGTAAGATAAGCTATGGTTTGGTGTGCTCTCCCGGCGCTGTGTTTATGTCATGGTCATATTTCATGTATTTCAATGAAAACACGTTTGCTACAGCTACGCACTTTCGTTACAGAAGGGAGGTTTGAACCTCGGCTCACACACTCGACAGCTGGCGTTCTCGGGAGGACAATCCGGGCAGAGACCCGTGGTGACGTTACAACTGTTGCCATAAGCACAACGGCCACACCTCAGCTGACAGTCTGGAAGGAAAGTTGATGGTCAGCCCGATATGATCGGATACACTGTTGTGTGATAGGATTTGAGATCTGACGGCTGATGTGTTCTTATGATCTGATGTCGATATACATTATGTGATATGATGTTACTTGATGATATGACATGATATTTTATGATATGACAGTTAAAAATGAAGGTTTGCTGGTCAATATTATTCTGGAGTTGTATAACACTACTGTTGCAGCTATATTGTTACTAGACAGGCAAAGATAGGCAAAGCAGAATACATCAGTTTTGTGATGATAATGCCTTCGGTGAGGAGCTTTACTTTATATTCTGAAATGCTCTGATTTTCATGATAGCTGAATGAAGATTATTCCACAAAAATTAAATAAGCAAAATTCATAAAATTTTCTTTAAATTGTCAATTATCTTCTGACAATTTCAAATGTACTTTTTTTCTGTTTCGTGTTAGATGGCAATCCCGTCGGATTTTCATTTACTTGCTGTTATCCCCCGTTCTCCAATATGAGTTACAGGATTTATTAAACACTGAACATTGAACACTCTGTGTGTGTGTGTGTGTGTGTGTGTGTGTGTGTGTGTGTGTGTGTGTGTGTGTGTGTGTGTATGTGTGTGTGTGTGTGTGTGTTTGTGTGTGTGTGTGTGTGTGTGCGCGCGCGCCCATGTGTATGTTTTCATGCGTGTGTGTGTGAGTGTGAGTGTGAGTGTGAGTGTGTGTGTGTGTGTGTGTGTGTGTGTGTGGTGTGGTGTGTGTGTGTGTGTGTGTGTGTGTGTGTGTGTGTGTGTGTGTGTGTGTGTGTGTGTGTGTGTGTGTGTGTGTGAAAACAAACGAGACAGTCTTGATGGAGGCAGACACAAGTAGATCGTTCATAAGGAAGATTAGGAAAAGACAGGCAACATTTATAGACCATTTTATGAGGAAAGGGGATTTGGAGCACCTGGTCACAACGGGAAAGCTGGAGGGAAAGAGAGCACCAGGTAGACCCAGGGAGAAAATGTTAGACGGACTTGCAGAGTGGCTGAAGACGAAGAGGGTGGAGGAGATGCTTGGGGCAATATATATATATATATGTATACACACACATACACATACACACATACACACACACACACACACACACACACACACACACACACACACACACAAACACACACACACACATATATATATATATATATATATATATATATATATATATATATATATATAAGGTGCAAAGAGGATTACTTTACATGGATTATTTATTCTATACAAATGGAATTACTGTTATCATTCCTATTCTTAATTTTGGTTCTCATTCTGTTTTTTCTCTCTCTCATTATCATCAGAATCAGTATCTTATGATGATAATGATGATGATGGCAATGATGATGATGATGATCATCATCATTATCATCATCATTATAGTTATCATCAATGCTATGCGATATATGATACATGATATGATATGATATGATATGATATGATATGATATATGATATGATATGATATGACATGATATGACATAATATGATATGATATGATATGATATGATATGATATGATATGATATGATGTGATGTATGTGATGTGATATGATATGATATGATATGATATATGATATGATGTATGATATATGATATGATATGATATGATATGATATGATATGATATGATATGATATGATATGATATGATATGATATGATACTATATGATACTATATGAGACACAAACATAACCATTAACAACGAACTTCAATCGCCACCAAAACCACCAGCAGCAGAATTCCCACTAACCTACAGAGACGAGCTGGGTAATGACTATAATCAGGAGAACCACGTAGGGAAGGCAGGACAACGCTCTAGATCCTCTTCTGTGGTCTTTCTCTCTACCAGACTTCCATGGCACCAAGCAGACGCCCGATGCCGCTGTCATAGTCCACACAACTAGGCCAGGCATCGTCAGCCCTGGAAACGATAATAGTAATAACAACGACGACAATGACAATTATAACAAGAAAAAATGATGATGATGATGATGATGATGACGACGACGACGACGACGATGCTGATAATAACGATGCTGATAACAATCATCATCATCATCATCATCATCTTCTTCTTCTTCTTCATCATCATCGTCATCGTCATTGTCATTCTCATCATTATTTCTTGTGTGATGATACTCCTACTACTACTAGTACTATTACCACTACTACTGCTACTACTACTATATACTACTGCCACTACTACTACATGTTATAATAATACTAATGATAATAATCATACTAACACTAACTAATAACCGTTACTAGTAATAGTATTTGCAATAATGATCATATAGAATAATGTTGATGACAAGAATGATAATAACGAAAACAATAACAGCCATGATAATGATGGGTGACAATAATGATAACAATAATGACACGTTTCTACTGGACACGCGGAGTCATTTTGGTTTCTATGCATCACACTCTGATCATTTCATAACAATTCACTGATGCAGGAGACAAATGACATCTCTTTCACTACAAGCAAACTGCTCCCAGAACACAAGGATACCACTGCATGGCAAGGAAGCAAAGAGACCACAGTGATAAATATTCATTGTGCTCTATCTTCATGAGAAAAACCCCTTTCGTGCTAGCCAGACACTGAGAAGCCTTGCAAAACCCTTTCGTGCTAGTCAGACATTGAGGAGCCTTGTAAAACCCTTTCATGCTAGTCAGACATTGAGGAGCCTTGCAAAACCCTTTCGTGCTAGTCAGACACTGAGGAGCCTTGCAAAACCCTTTCGTGCTAGCCAGACACTGAGAAGCCTTGCAAATCCCTTTCATGCTAGTCAGACATTGAGGAGCCTTGCAAAACCCTTTCGTGGTACTGGAAGTCAGACACTGAGGGGCCTCGCAAAACCCTCTCGTACTAGTCAGACATTGAGGAGACTTGCCAAACCCTTTCATACTATCCAGACATTGAGGAGCCTTGCAAAACCCTCTCGTACTAGTCAGACATTGAGGAGACTTGCCAAACCCTTTCATACTATCCAGACATTGAGGAGTCTTGCAAAACCCTTTCGTACTAGTCAGACACTGAGAAGCCTTGCAAAACCCTTTCGTGCTAGTCAGACACTGAGGAGCCTTGCAAAACCCTTTCGTACTAGTCAGACACTGAGGAGCCTTGCAAAACCCTTTCGTACTAGTCAGACACTGAGAAGCCTTGCAAAACCCTTTCGTGCTAGTCAGACACTGAGGAGCCTTGCAAAACCCTTTCGTACTATACAGACATTGAGGAGACTTGCCAAACCCTTTCATACTATCCAGACATTGAGGAGCCTTGCAAAACCCTCTCGTACTAGTCAGACATTGAGGAGACTTGCCAAACCCTTTCATACTATCCAGACATTGAGGAGCCTTGCAAAACCCTTTCGTATTAGTCAGACATTGAGGAGACTTGCCAAACCCTTTCGTATTAGTCAGACACTGAGGAGCCTTGCAAAACCCTTTCGTACTAGTCAGACACTGAGGAGCCTTGCAAAACCCTTTCGTACTAGTCAGACACTGAGAAGCCTTGCAAAACCATTTCGTGCTAGTCAGACACTGAGGAGCCTTGCAAAACCCTTTCGTACTATCCAGACATTGAGGAGACTTGCCAAACCCTTTCATACTATCCAGACATTGAGGAGCCTTGCAAAACCCTCTCGTACTAGTCAGACATTGAGGAGACTTGCCAAACCCTTTCATACTATCCAGACATTGAGGAGTCTTGCAAAACCCTTTCGTACTAGTCAGACACTGAGAAGCCTTACAAAACCCTTTCGTGCTAGTCAGACATTGAGGAGCCTTGCAAAACCCTTTCGTGCTAGTCAGACACTGAGAAGCCTTGCAAAACCCTCTCGTGCTAGTCAGACACTGAGAAGCTTTGCAAAACCCTTTCATGCTAGTCAGACACTGAGGAGCCTTGCAAAACCCTTTCGTACTAGTCAAGACACTGAGAAGCCTTGCAAAACCCTTTCGTGCTAGTCATACACTGAGGAGCCTTGCAAAACCCTTTCATGCTAGTCAGACACTGAGAAGCCTTGCAAATCCCTTTCGTACTAGTCAGACATTGAGGAGCCTTGCAAAACCCTTTTGTGGTAGCCAGACACTGAGAAGCCTTGCAAATCCCTTTCGTACTAGTCAGACATTGAGGAGCCTTGCAAAACCCTTTCATGCTAGTCAGACACTGAGAAGCCTTGCAAAACCCTTTCGTGCTAGTCAGACACTGAGAAGCCTTGCAAAACCCTTTCGTGCTAGTCAGACATTGAGGAGCCTTGAAAAACCCTTTCGTGGTACTGGTAGTCAGACACTGAGGAGCCTCGCAAAACCCTCTCGTACTAGTCAGACATTGAGGAGACTTGCGAAACCCTTTCATACTATCCAGACATTGAGGAGCCTTGCAAAACCCTTTCGTACTAATCAGACATTGAGGAGCCTTGCGAAACCCTTTCGTACTAGTCAGACATTGAGGAGACTTGCCAAACCCTTTCATACTATCCAGACATTGAGGAGCCTTGCAAAACCCTTTCGTACTAGTCAGACACTGAAAAGCCTTACCAAACCCTTTCGTGCTAGTCAGACACTGAGGAGTCTTGCAAAACCCTTTCGTTCTAGCCAGACGTTGAGGAGTCTTGCAAATCCATTTCGTACTAGTCAGACATTGAGGAGCCTTGCAAAACCCTTTCGTGCTAGTCAGACACTGAGGAGCCTTGCAAAACCCTTTCATACTAGCCAGACACTGAGGAGCCTTGCAAAACCCTTTCGTTGTACTGGTAGCCAGACACTGAGGAGCCTTGCAAAAGGACAAGGTGACAGGTTAGTGAACGTTGATCAGGAAAACCGTTTTGGACAGAACATTCTGGATTGCACGATTGGCAAAAAGGCTTTGGAAATTTAATATGGCCACAAAGCATTCTGTCAAACTACAGTTTGCATTCAAGCTGATTTTCTTACTAATATAACTGGACTGACTACATCATCGCTGTACTACTTTTGCTGCTACCTCTGTCGCCATCACCACCATGACTATTGTTATTACATGCAGGGTGTCTGCTATAAGCACCACTATAACAACTACTATATGGCCAATACACTTTACCTTTTACACTCGTACACTCTTTTCTTCAGCAAACAACACACTCTTTTCCAACTCTCTGAGTTTTGTGATCTGATGACAAAATAAACCGCAGAATCTGACGACAAATAATAAAACTTCCCCTTGACCGTCCCAGATATCAGCTGGAAGGAAACAATTGGAGAAGAAAAAAAATACAATCTTTCGTTTCTGACAGCGTACACCGAGATTATAACTATGAGATTATAAAGTACAAGCACAGTATGTACAGTATCTTGTATCTTGCAGAGAAGACAGAACGTGTTCTGGTTGACGAAAGTGGCGTGACGTCATTCATGTTGACGCAATAGACATGACGTTAAACTTTTGAGAACTAGACAGAAAAAGCAGCACATGAACGTGAATGTGATTTTGTTGAAATATAACAATAAGCCTAGTAGGTAACAAAGCTGTTTGAAGTTTATGCCAGAAAGAAAGATACATGGATTTGTGATTGCATTCCTTTGTTCTGGGGTGTCTTCTTTTCCGACTGAATACACTAATTCAACCACTGTACAATTAAAATGATCATCATCATCATCATCAGGTGCCCTGCCGCATGGTGTTGGCGATCCTGGACTTCCATCTGTCTCTATCTCTTGTTGCCCCAAGCATCTCCTCCATCCTCTTCGTCTTCAGCCACTCCGCAAGTCCGTCTAGCATTTTCTCCCTGGGTCTACCTGGTGCTCTCTTCCCTCCAGCTTTCCCGTTGTGACCAGGTGCTCCAAATCCCCTTTCCTCATAAAATGGCCTATAAATTTTGCCTGTCTTTTCCTAATCTTCCTTATGAACGATCTACTTGTGTCTGCCGCCTCCATCAAGACTGTCTCGTTTGTTTTCTTTGCTGTCCATGGAACTCTCAACATTCTTCTTACAAACCACATCTCGGCTGCCTCAATCTTGTTCTGGCTTTGCTTGTTGACTGTTCACGCCTCATATCTGTACAACAGTATTGGTTCTATATAACATTCAAGACTCTCTTCCTGATCTTAATTGATAGGCATTTGTTGGTAAGAATGCTTGTCATCTTCTTGAATGCAATTAAAATGAATGAATTGTAATTCTTTACACCGACTCAATTTTTAAGAGAGATTACGACCATCGAACGTCTTACCCAAAAAGGAATACAGTGGAGTCCATTAATAACGACAACTGTAATAACGAGAACACTGTAGTAACGAGACATTTTTCAATCCCCGTTTTTTATTCTTCTTAATCTTTAAGAATAAACCATTGGGTTTAACGAGAGTTAGTGGATAATCATCTCGGTAATAACGAGAGATTTTCTATCCTTCCTGGTCACAAAAGTTCTCGCCACTCACCCCACCCCCACCTCGTCGTCAAGTTCCCGGTAGGGCACATCTCGTGGTGGCCGGTAACAAAGAAAAACAACGAAAGGCGCGTCCTTGTGCGGTGTGTAATCAAGGGACACTATCGATTAATTATGAACACATCGACGGCGCCGGTGCCAAGATTATTTCCCTTTGTTTCCCTTGGTAAATTCGTCATTTGGGAATAACGAGAACTCGGCAATAGCGAGAAAATGTGCCTGGGCCGTCCGCTCTCGCTATAACAGAGTTTCACTGTAGATAGAGGAAGTGGCCGGAAATCCACTATGAAAGGAAAAACAAGAGCTATCATTAATCAGACCAACACTGGTGAGAGGGGATGATTAGCCTTAATAAGACAGAGGCAATGTTTAATCAAAATCATCTCAAGTTTCTGGTGCTTTACTTTTTCCGATTGTCTTCAATAACCATGAGGTCAGAACTGGAGACAAATTCAATTTGAGTAGTACGTTTAGCACCATGGGTGTCTTTGACGCTGAGGTGACATTGTTTACGAAGATTGATCATGAAGTTGTGGCGACAACCATGGCGTCATGCTTGCGACAAAGATTTTATATGTACAGAGCAAGCATCGTGTTGTGCAACCACCAGACATGAACCAGCTATCGACAGCACTTTCAGTGGCTGGAACAGTACGACCTAATTTCCCTGCTGTGGTATGTTTACATTCGACATCGAACGTCGTCTGCCAAGTTCAAGGGACATAACTCTCACGCGAGCCTCGCTTTGGGAGAACGGGTCTTGGCGACCAAGATTGACGAAGCGATCCCAACATCTCTAAGCTTTTCACTTGAATATTAGAAATACTACATGATGGATCGCGATGACATACCTACCGCTCGCTCTCAAGCTACAAGCCTTCCTCTATCCAGACCATTGGATGGAACGGCAGCAAACTGGAAAGTCTGGTCCCAACGGTTCGATCGATACTATTACTCAACGCAGCTGCACCAAAAAGATCGACAAGAACAAGTCTCAGTATACCTGTACGCTATGGGTGAACAAGCAGACGATCTTTTGACTGTTCTAAAAATCGATGAAGCAAAAACAACTTACCAAGAGTTAAAACAGGAGCTCGATCGTCACTTTGGTGACAGAAAAAAAATGTGATTGTTGAAAGAGCAAAGTTTAACCAGAGAAAACAAAAACCGGGAGAGCCCTTTGACAACTTCATCCAAGATCCCCACCTGTACTGGCACACTATGACCCTCAAAAAACAACAATCGTCGCTGCAGATGCCTCGAGCAATGGCATTGGAGCAGTCCTCTCACAGGTTCAAGAAGATGGATCAAGAAAACCTGTATCCTACATTTCAAGATCCAATACAATACAATACAATATTTTATTTATATAGCGCAAAATCTTGATAAAATCAAATCTAAGCGCTAAAACAGACACACACGCACGCACGCACACATGCACGCACGCACGCACGCACGCACGCACGCACACACACACACATACACACGCACACGGCTATAAATGGGGAGAAAGAATAAAAGCAATGGAAAATTATAGAGAGCATATTATATACAATTATATATTACAATGCGATTCCCCTCCGAGTGGAGACAGGCTGCAGAGAGGATTGAGTGAGCTCAGGATTTTATGCAGAGGAGAAAAGGTGAGTTTTGAGAGCGGACTTGAAGGAGACAAAAGTAGGTTGCTGACGGACTGTGAGAGGAAGTTTGTTCCAGGAGAGTGGACCAGAAACAGAGAAGGCTTGTGGACCATAGATAGGTATTGAGCTTAGTGCGAGGAAAGCGAAAAATCAGAGGATTGGAGGCAGAGCGGAGGGTACGTGAGGGAAACATAGATCTCAAGTAGGCTTGACAGGTAATAGGGGGCTGCGTTATTGAGGCTTTTGTAGCACATGGTGTCTAGTTTGTACTGTATGCGCTTTGATACAGGGAGCCAGTGAAGTTGTGCCAGGAGAGGAGATATGTGGTCAGCTTTTTTCTTTTTGAGTACAAGGCGTACAGCATTATTTTGAATGCGCTGTAGGATGTGAATGGTGGAGGCAGGAAGACCAGACAGGAGTGAATTGCAATAGTCAATGCGAGACATTATGAAGAGGAGAGAACGAGTTTTGCAGTTGTTTCCACAGAGAGATACTTCCTGATCAGGCTTATACGATGGAGGTGATAGTAGCAAGATCTGGCAGTTTGAGAAACAAAGTTGTTCATGGAGAGGGTAGAGTCAATGCGGACACCAAGGTTTTTAGCTGAATCAGAAATTGGGACTGATGTGTTACATAATGGGAGAGAAAGAGGAGGCAGCTGAGAAAGTTTCTGACGGGTGCCAATGAGGATAGCTTCTGTCTTGTCGTCATTAAGCTGAAGTTTATTATATGTCATCCAGTTCTTAATGTACGAGTAACACTCAGTGGTGCGAGTCAAGAGGCGCTGTATATTGTCAGGGAGTCACTGTCTTGAAGTTGGGTGTCATCAGCATAGAAGTGGTGTTTTATCGAGTGGGAGTTGATGATGGTGGACAGGGGGGAGGTGTAAAGAGTGAAAAGAACAGGGTCAAGGAAGATCCTTGTGGAACACCACAGGTCAGGTATGCAGGTTGAGAGTAAGTGCCATTAATGAGAACAGTTTGTTTTCTGTTTGATAGATATGAAGTGAAACCAGAGAGAAGTATGATGAAGTCTAGAAAGGAGAATACCATGATCAATGGTATCAAAGGCTGCAGACAAATCAAGGAGTGTGAGGAGAGAGACTTTGCCAGTATCAGTTGCAAGGAGGAGATTGTTGAGAATGTGTAGTAGGGCAGTTTCAGTGCTATGGCACTGGCGGTAGGCTGACTGGAAAGGATTGAGGAGATTGTTGGCAGACAGGTGAGAGTTCAGCTGGTTGAGGACAACTTTTTCGATGAGTTTTGACAAGAAAGAGAGATTAGAGATAGGCCGGTAATTTTTCAGTTCATTTGGGTCTAAATTGTATTTCTTGAGGAGAGGGTGAACAATAGCAGACTTGAAAGAATCTGGGACAGTTCCAGTTTGAAAGAAGTGTTGATGATGTCGGTGATGAATGGGAGGAGAGTAGGGAGACAGTCAGAGTAGAGAGAACCTGGAAGAGGATCCAGTTCGCAGGTTTTGAACGACATGGATCTGATTGTGTTGAGAATTTCTTCTTGTGAGACTGGGGTAAAAGTAATAAGAGATGTGCCAGAGAAGGAAGGGTCAGGTGGGCATGGTTGACAGGGTGTCCTGTTAAGCCTGTCACGAAGAGTTTGTATTTTGGTGGTGAAATACTTGGAGAATACAGATGGGAGTTCTTCATTTGTGATGCTGAACAAAGATATGCAGTGATCGAAAAGGAAGCTTTCGCAGCAACATGGGCATGTGAGCGATTCAACGACTATGTTCTGGGCCTTCAGTTCACTGTAGAAACTGACCATAAGCCTTTAGTGCCACTACTGACTACTACAGAATTCTGCAAGATGCCACCAAGAATCCAACGATTCCGCTTGAGACTTATGCGCTACAGCCCAACAGTCATATACGTGCAAGGCAAAACTCAAATCACTGCTGATGCTTTGTCAAGAGCTCCAGTTGGCAACATCAACTCTATTGACTCGGACCTGAACAATGAAGTGAACAAATTTGCCAAGCAAAGCGTAGATGTTTTGCCAGCTTCAACTAAAAAACTTTAGGAAATTTGTGAAGAAGAAAAAGCTGACGACATCCTGCCACAAGTACGAGAATACTGTGTCAACAGTTGGCCAGCATACATGCCTGAAAACCCAATGCTTAAATACTGGACAAACAGAGACCATTTCACAATCATTGATGACCTACTGCTGTTTGATGACCGCCTGGTCATTCCTAGATCGATGAGGATTGACATTCTGAACCGGCTCCATGAAGGACATCTAGGCATCACAAAATGCTGTGCATCAGCCCGTTCAACAGTTTGGTGGCCCAACATCACTTCAGACATTGAGGAGATGACCAAAAAATGTCACATCTGTGCTATTCACCAGCCAGAACACAAAGAACCTCTTCTCCCATCATCCTTGTCTAATCGACCATGGTCACGGTTGGGAATGGACCTCTTGGAACTGTATGGACAGGACTATCTACTCATACCTCTTGGAACTGTATGGACAGGACTGGATTACTACTCCAGATGGATCGAGGTAAAGCTGCTCAGCAAACTAACCAGCACTGCTGTCATACAGCAAGTCAAATCTGTCTTTGCTGCACAAGGAATACCCGATGTCGTCGTCTCTGACAATGGATCCCAATTTGCCAGCTATGAATTCTCAGACTTGGCAACAGAGTACGGGTTCACACACGTCACAAGTTCACCCAGATATCCACAATCAAATGGTGAAGCTGAGAGAGCAGTCAGGACCTTCAAACAACTCCTGAAAAAGAATAAGGATCCTTACATGGCACTGCTCATGTACAGAGCATCCCCAATTAGGAATGGCTTCTCACCTGCTGAACTCCTCACGGGAAGGAAATTACAAACCAAAGTTCCAGTCATCCCCAAACTCTTGAAACCATCAACACCGGATTACGACTTTGTTGCTAAGAAAGAAGCTCTAATGAAAGAAAAGCAGCGTGAAAACTACAATGACAGACATGCAGCAAGAAATCTTCCGCCACTGAAAGTTGGAGACCCTGTTTGGATTCGTGACAGGAAACGACATGGGGAAGTCATCTCAGCATCAAAATTTAGTAATCCCCGGTCCTTCATCGTCAACACACCACAGGGAATCATCAGACGCAACAGACGTGCTATCATCGCCACTCCAGTCGTGAAAGATCACATCCCTGCTTCGTCGTCATCAGCCGACCCACCTACCGAAATGACAGAACCAAATTCTCCACAGAGAAGTTCTCCTTCCACAGTTCAGCCAGGAATAGAACTGGAAACGCCAAGTTCATCACCTAGTATGTCCACTTTGCGTTCAACTGCTCATCAACAAACTCCATCAAGACCAGTTGAAGATCTTCCAACAACTCCTATGGGCCAGAGAAAAACATTTTCTCGATTCGGACGACGAATTGTGAAGCCAGTGAAATTATAAATTTGTGAACCAAATTTAATGGACAAAGAGAAGGGAGAGAAAGTAACATTACAACATTGTTTTTTGTTAGATTGGAAAAGTTATATTGTTTAAATTTGTTCTAGTTATTAATGTTCATTTACGAATTCATACCCAAAAGTTGGAATAAACTCAAAAAGGGAGATGTGGTATGTTTACATTCGACATCGAACGTCGTCTGCCAAGTTCAAGGGACATAACTCTCACGCGAGCCTCGCTCTGGGAGAACGGTCTTGGCGATCAAGATTGACGAAGCGATCCCAACATCTCTAAGCTTTTCACGTGAATATTAGAAATACTACACCTGCATCATTTACAAATTTGAAACAGAAATATACTGATTTCACTCTGTATTTACACATTGGTCGAAACATGACGACGATTACTAGGGCTGCTACGATTCGAGTACAGTTTCCACCAGAGCTAGCCTGTTAGTGTTACTTATACAAGTATTTTTTTTTCTTGTTAATCTTATCTTTATCATCATCATCATCATCATCATCATCATCATTATCATCATCATCATTATTTTAATCTTAAAGGGACAGCAGGATATATAAGGCGGGAAGTAGATTGGAAGTCACTTGAATTCAAACGTTTGCCGAAGCAACACCGGCTGTCTGCTCTGAGTTAATTACAGATTTCGGACGCTGTCGGAGAGCTACCTGGCTCATATTTGTCACACAGTACAATCTCAATCCCTGCTTTTAAACTGTTGTTATATTTTTATCGAAAAATGTGCGTATATGCATTTATTAGGAAATTAAAATCTGAATTGGACGAACTTAGAGGCGGGGCTACAAAACATGACGAGACATCTGACAAGGCACTCTATCCAAAAAAAGAAAAGCACGTGGAAAGAAAACAACGAAGGTATGTTGTCGTATCCCCCCCCCCCCCCCTGAAAGACCTACAATATAGACATCCAGAGAATTAAACGATCAGCTTAATAAAAATTGTGTAGTGTATGAAAAGAAATCAAGCACATGCAATAGATCTATATGCACACACAAGCTGTGCGCACATACACCGTACTCATACAGACACACACATATACACACACACACAAACACAAACACAAACACACACATATTGGAGCACAACACAACGAACATAACACTGACCTGTAGTCACCACCACTTATGTCCCATGTAGGGCTTACCAGGTGGGTTAGGATACAAGTCTCTCACAAGTGACAGCATACAGTCTGGAATTATCTCACGAAGGACTGTCATCACACTTTCATGCACACCATCATGCCCCATAGTCACCCATTTCTTTCGAAAATATTGTGGATGTCTCCACGCATTCCTAGAATTTAGTATGTTCCAAAATTTTCTATATATCTGTTTCCTAAGTCCAGAATTCCTAACATGTGCTGACTGTCCATTACCCAGCCACCTCTGACAGTTTGCAGTAATACACGGCTCACAAAAACAAAACTGGCATCTGCCCTAGCTGCATGCTGTAAACTAACACTAGATCTATCACCTACACTGACACTAGCACCAGATGAGGAACACACTACATCTGTCGCCAGCGTAAATCTATAACTTGCTGAGGACAGTGTAGCCACTGAAGTAGGTGTACAAGACGGGCTGGGCCGCTATTGCGCGGGTCCGCTATTGCGCGACCGAAGAACATATCATCTATAAGAAGCGGAATAGTTGCCAAGGTGACGGGGCCTACCGAGCAGCCGTTCCGTGGGGGTGTTACTGGCTGCATTGTGGCTTTGATTATACCTTAGGCTGCATCGTATATTATACCTAAGGCTGCATCGTATATTATATCTTAGGCTGCATCGTGTATTATACCTTATTCCGGATTCCCGCACAAAGTCGGTATTTTTGGTTGCAAATTAGATAGTTTTAACTAAAGTAGTCAAGGGAAAGAACATTTGAGAGAATTTAACAAAAAACCGACTTGGAACACGTTTGAATGATTGTCAGCACAGTATTCTCTAGGCTGCGTCTCTTGGCTTTGGCTATTTCTGTTACACTGTTTTGTGAGACTGGTTGTGACAAATAGTCACCGCGCAATATAGCGGGCCGACCCCGTACAAGATGCTGTGGTATCTACACAGGAGATGTTGGCAACACACACAGAACTACTCTCACTGACACTGTCAGCTTCACTGATTGTAACTTGTGATAGCACTTCACATTTCCACTCCCAACCACAGCTTTCAAACAGTTGTCTTACAGCTTCCTTCTTTTCTTCGTTTATATCCAGCAATAATAAATTAAAATTCATTATTTCGTCAAAGACAAACTCTCTCAAACTAGACGTGTGCGTTTTCAGTAGAACCCAGAAAGAATGAGCGCGCAAATTTGCTTACAGACAATGATAGGTCTGACCACAGATTTCTGGCGCTATTTCTTTCACACCCTGAGAGAGGACAAGCATGGGATAGCAGTCATGCAGTTTCCATTAGCACCATCCTTTCCTTCTCATCTTTTGTTCTCATTCTCAGCAAGGTTCAAGTAACTTACATACATGTAGATCTACCGGATCTCCTAGTCAAGGCCCCAGTTACCGCGTGCCAGACCGGAGTGTAATCAACTGTTTAGGGGTGAAGGGATGACGTTATCAATCTGTAATTTAGATCTGCGCACGAAGTCAGGGGCTCTCAACAGTAATAATGCAGCGTGTGTGTATGACAAACTGTCGAGAATTACAAAGACTTCTGATCAAGTGTTCATACTATTTGATAAATAGTCTTGAACACAAACTGATGTCCCCCTGTCCAAACTTTGGTTATGCCCCAGGCAGAAGACAACCAGGACTGCGAAAATAGTGTGGGGTGTACTGATTCCCATTGAAGGGGGACCAAGCTATAATTTCTCTAAAACTACATCATGTTTTTCCTGTAAGAAAAGTCAACGGAAAGCATAAGTTGACTACCTTCACCCCCTAAAATGAACTTACAAAACCCATTTCCTCATACACGTCATGTGTTACGTAGGAAAACGTTCGAGTTCTGGGGAGCTGTGTGGACGGAATTTGCTTCAATTTCTTCTCAGTTACTAAGAAGTAAGTCTATGTTTTGTTCGTCACTGTTAGCATGTTTGTTTATTACCCTCAGCCACGTGCTTTTCTTTATTTAGTTTAGCCCCGCCCACGCTTACTGCGCATGCGTCCCGATCCATTGGATCGGATGTTACCCCTTTAAGTCTTCGTTTGATTTGATATGAAAAGAAAAAAAAAAAGAAAATACGTCATTATAAAAAGGAAACAAAACTCCAATGACGTCATGCTGTGATGTCATAACTTAGAGTTGGCAGAAAAAGAAGAAAAAAAGAAAAGAAAAGAAAAAGAGGAAGAAAGGTTCAGTACGTTGCCATTAAGCTTATACTTCCGTTTATTCATACCTGACTTCAAAAATTTACCCATGGTTTGAAAGGTTAGTGAAAGATAAAATGTCTTCTTCCAATAAATGAATAATCACTCCACTTTACAATGCTGTAGACTGTGTTGCTGGGTAGCTGAATTGTGGCAAAACTGTCATTTGGTCGGCACGGTGTGGGGGTGGGGGTGGGGGGCTTCACAGTGGCTGATTTTCGGACACAATGTTTCATGTTACATTGGATTGCATATGTGCAAAAGTCAGATTTAGGAACCTTTAAATTTTGACGCTTAGGTTAAGCACAGAACTATTGCTGTCATCAGTCACGTCACAGTTGGGGAATCACATTGCAATATATAATTGTATATAATATGCTCTCTATAATTTTCCATTGCTTTTATTCTTTCTCCCCATTTATAGCCGTGTGTGTGTGTGTGTGTGTGTGTGTGTGTGTGTG
>JAPXFY010000029.1:45783448-45795948 GCA_030674185.1 Monoplex corrugatus
ATGTATGTATGTACGTTCGTACGTATGTAAGTATGTATGTATGTGTGTATGTATGTATATGTATGTATGTATGTATGTATATATGTATGTATGTGTGTATGTATACATGTATGTTTGTGTGTATGTGCATCTGTGTGTGTGTGTGTGTGTGTGTGTGCTTTCCAAATTATTTTGTTAACATTTTCTCATCCGTTGATAACATTTCGGTCAGAGGTGTGAATCACCGTCAACGCCATGCGGCATAACACATGACGATGATGATGGTCATATATGAATCACTAAGGAGTCACGAGTGCCTAAGTTTTGAGGACACAGTGTCAGAATCGAGGTTACTTTTCGTCATCATCATCATCATCATGTGCCCTGTTGCATAGCGTTGGCGTTCCATATGTATAGCTATCCCTTGTTTGCCACAAGCACATCTTCCACCCTCTCTGTCCTCAGCCACCCTGCAAGTCCGTCCAATATTTTCTCCCTGGGTCTACCTGGTGCTCTCTTTCCCTTCAGCTTTCTTGTTGTGATCAGGTGCTCTAATTCCCTTTTCCTCATAAAAGGGCCTATGAATGTTACGTTTCTTGCAATATCTTAAAGTCTGTTTTCACTGTGGTGACAATCTACCTTTTATTTTTATCCTCGTCATAGCACACATCAAAATTTATTTCAATGAAGCAATTTTCAAGGTCACAGTGACCATGAGAAATACGTCATCTGGACTTCCTGTCATCAGTATTTTTCTTTTTATTTGGTATGAAAAGAAAAATTGTTAGAATGGCTTGATCATCTTGTTGTTTTTGTGATTGTTGCTGTTGTTGTTGTTACTATTATTGTTAGAATGGCTTGATCATCTTGTTGTTTTTGTGATTGATGTTGTTGTTGATATTGTTACTATTATTGTTAGAATGGCTTGATCATCTTGTTGTTTTTGTGATTGTTGCTGTTGTTGTTGTTACTATTATTGTTAGAATGGCTTGATCATCTTGTTGTTGTTTTTGTGATTGATGTTGTTGTTGATGTTGTTACTATTATTGTTAAAATGGCTTGATCATCTTGTTGTTTTTTGTGATTGTTGCTGTTGTTGTTGATGTTGTTACTATTATTGTTAGAATGGCTTGATCATCTTGTTGTTGTTTTTGTGATTGATGTTGTTGTTGTTGTTGTTGTTACTATTATTGTTAGAATGGCTTGATCATCTTGCTGTTTTTGTTGTTGTTGTTGTTGTTACTATTATTGTTAGAATGGCTTGATCATCTTGTTGTTTTTATTGTTGTTGTTGTTGTTACTATTATTGTTAGAATGGCATGATCATGTTGTTGTTTTGTGATTGTTGTTGTCGTTGTTGATATTGTTACTATTATTGTTAGAATGGCATGGTCATCTTGTTGTTGTTTTGTGATTGTTGTTGTTGTTGTTGATATTGTTACTATTATTGTTAGAATGGCTTGATCATCTTGCTGTTTTTGTTTTTGCGATTGTTGTTGTTGTTGATATTGTTACTATTATTGTTAGAATGGCTTGATCATCTTGTTGTTGTTTTTGAGATTGTTGTTGTTGTTGATATTGTTACTATTATTGTTAGAATGGTTTGATCATCTTGCTGTTTTTGTTTTTGCAATTGTTGTTGTTGTTGATATTGTTACCATTATTGTTAGAATGGCATGGTCATCTTGTTGTTGTTTTGTGATTGTTGTTCTTGTTGATATTGTTACTATTATTGTTAGAATGGCATGGTCATCTTGTTGTTGTTTTTTATTGTTGTTGTTGTTGTTGTTGATATTGTTACTATTATTGTTAGAATGGTATGGTCATCTTGTTGTTTTTATTGTTGTTGTTATTGTTACTATTATTGTTAGAATGGCATGATCATCTTGTTGTTTTGTGATTGTTGTTGTTGTTGTTGATATTGTTACTATTATTGTTAGAATGGCTTGATCATCTTGCTGTTTTTGTGATTGTTGTTGTTGTTGATATTGTTACTATTATTGTTAGAATGGCATGACCATCTTGTTGTTCTTGTTGTTTTTGTGATTGCTATTGTTGTCGCTGTTGATATTGTTTCTATTATTGTTAGAATGGCATGATCATCTTGTTGTTTTTGTGATTGTTGTTGTTAATATTGTTACTATTATTGTTGGAATGGCATGGTTATCTTGTTCTTGTTGTTTTCGTGTTTTTGTTGGGTTTTGTTTTGTTGGGTTTTGTTTTGTTTTGTAGGGTTGGGGTTTGTTTTGTTCGGTTTTGTTATATTGGGTTTGGTTTTGTTGGGTTTTGTTTTGTTGATGTGGCTGATATTGTTACTATGTTGTTGTTTTGTTTGTTGTTGTTAGTGATGTTTTTTGCTGTTGTTGTTGTTGTTGTTGTTTGTTGCTGTTGTTGTTTCAACTCGTGTCAATACCAACAGGCAGCGTGGACAAAGAACTGGTCGTCACCCTGCCCACGGCCAACTGCCTGGACTCGCACTTCACCTACATCTGTCGGTCAGTGCTGACCAACCGGCAGAACAACACGGCCACGGCCACCTTCAGGACGGCCGCCCTCCCGGCCCGGTTGTCCCTTCGAGCCCAGCCACTTAAACGCTTCTTCATCGAGGGCGACACGGTCATCTTAATGTGTTCCAGCGGGCAGCAGGTAATAGGCATCAGCGGCAGCTTCGAGTCGGAGGCGCGATGGGTCTGGCAGTACAGCGATGGTGGCGCCTGGAAGGCGGTCAGTGGTAAAGATGTCAGCGGCGGGCTGATCACTCTCAGCGGCGGCTGTTTCCAGAAGAGCGTTTCTGCTACCTCGCTTAAGGTGAGATTAGTGTGTGTTTCATGTGCAGGTTTTGTTTGGGTTAGGTTTGGGTTTGTGTGTGTGTGTTTGGTTTGGTTTGGTTTGGTTTGGTTTGGTTTGGTTTGGTTTGGTTGTGTGTGTTTGTGTGTTTCTTTGTTTGTTTGTATGTTTCTGTGTGTTTCTTTGTTTCTGTGTGTGTTTCTTTGTTTTTGTGTGTTTGTGAGTGTGTGTGTTTGTCTGTGTTTGTTTGTGTGTGTGTGTTTGTCTGTGTGTTTGTTTGTTTGTTTGTGTGTTTGTTTGTTTGTGTGTGTGTGTATTTGTGTGTGTGTGTGTGTGTGTTTGTGTAAGTGTTTATGTGTGTGTGTGTTTGTGTTTATGTGTGTTTGTGTTTATGTGTGTGTTTGCGTGTGTGTGTTTATGTGTGTGTGTTTATGTGTGTATGTTTATGTGTGTGTGTGTTTATGTGTGTGTGTTTATGTGCATGTGTTTGTCCGTGTGTATTTGTTTGTGTGTTTGTTTGCGACAGCATTCCAGTTTTCTCGGATGCATATATGCACGTGGCTTTTTTAGGTGTTTTTGTTTTGTTTCGTTTTGTTCTTTGCCACAGTATGCAGTCGGTATGTTGCTGCACAGTCTGCATTCTCTCGTCTTTGGTGGGTGTGCATGCAGAGTGTTTTCATTATTTCCATAAGCAGCTGGACACTGATATAACTTGCAGCATTTTTACATGCTGAGTGGATGTTTTGTTTGTTTGTTGTGTGTGTGTGGTGTGTGTGATGTGTTGTGTGTTATGTGTGTGTGTGTTTGTGTGTGTGTGTGTTGTTTAGTGTGTGTGTGTGTGTGTGTTATGTGTGTGTGTGTGTGTGTTGTGTGTGTGTGTGTGTTGTGTGTGTTGTGTGTGTGTGTGGTGTGTGTGTGTGTGTGTGTGTGTGTGTGTTGTGTGTGTGTGTGTGTGTGTGTGTGTGTGTTGTGTGTGTGTGTGTGTGTGTGTGTGTTGTGTGTGTGTGTGTGTGTGTGTTGTGTGTGTGTGTGTGTGTGTGTGTGTGTATGTGTGTGTGTGTTTATGTGTGTGTGTGTGTGTGTGTGTTTATGTGTGTGTGTGTGTGTGTGTTTATGTGTGTGTGTGTGTGTGTGTGTGTGTATGTGTGTGTGTGTGTGTGTTGTTTGTGTGTGTATGTGTGTGTGTGTGTGTTTGTTTGTGTGTGTGTATGTGTGTGTGTGTGTGTGTGTGTTTGTGTGTGTATGTGTGTGTGTGTGTGTGTGTGTGTTTATGTGTGTGTGTGTATGTATGTGTATGTGTGTGTGTGTGTGTGTATGTATGTGTATGTGTGTGTGTGTGTGTGTGGGGGGGGGGGGGGTTATACACACGAAGGCGGTTTTGGGCGCTGACTGATCTGCACGCATGTTTACATGAGTAGAATCTCCTTTCCTCTTTCACCAGGCGGGAGGTACTCCGACAGGATCGAACCCGGATATCTTCCGATTCGAAGTTCGACGTTTATCCACTTGACTACCGCTCTCGTCACACACACTTTGAAGGAAACAAAACAGTTCATTTTTCAGAAAGAAAGAAAAAAAAAAAAAAAAAAAAAAAAAAAAAAAAAAAAAAAAAAAGGGGGGGGGGGGGGGGGGGATTAGAAAAAGGAGAAAATCCGACGTTGATCCACCTGACTACCACTCTCGTCACATACACTTTGAGGAAAGGATACAATTCATTTAAGAAAGAAAAGAAGAAAAAGGGAAAAGAAAAGAAAAAGAAACACAAAAAGGAAAAATAGAAAAAGGAGAAAATTTACACTTTACGCTGTGGAGAAAACTAGGAAAAGGAGAAAATCTACACTTTACACAGCAAAGAAAACCTGAAAAAGGAGAAAATCTACACTTTACACTGCAGAGAAAACCTGAAAAAGGAGAAAATTTACACTTTACATTGAAGAGAAAACTAGAAAAAAGGAGAAAATCTACACTTTACATTGCAGAGAAAACTAGAAAAAGGAGAAAATCTACACTTTGCACTGCAGAGAAAACTAGAAAAAGGAGAAAATCTACACTTACATTGCAGAGAAAACTAGAAAAAGGAGAAAATCTACACTTACATTGCAGAGAAAAACTAGAAAAAAGGAGAAAATCTACACTTTACACTGCAGAGTTAACTAGAAAAAGGAGAAAATCTACACTTTACACTGTGGATAAAAACTACAAAAAAGGAGAAAATCTACACTTTACACTGTGGATAAAACTAGAAAAAGGAGAAAATCTACACTTCACACTGTGGATAAAACTAGAAAAAGGAGAAAATCTACACTTTACACTGTGGATAAAACTAGAAAAAAGGAGAAAATCTACACTTTACACTGTGGATAAAACTAGAAAAAAGGAGAAAATCTACACTTTACACTGTGGATAAAACTAGAAAAAGGAGAAAATCTACACTTCACACTGTGGATAAAACTAGAAAAAAGGAGAAAATCTACACTTTACACTGTGGATAAAACTAGAAAAAAGGAGAAAATCTACACTTCACACTGTGGATAAAACTAGAAAAAAGGAGAAAATCTACACTTTACACTGTGGATAAAACTAGAAAAAAGGAGAAAATCTACACTTTACACTGTGGATAAAACTAGAAAAAAGGAGAAAATCTACACTTTACACTGTGGATAAAACTAGAAAAAAGGAGAAAATCTACACTTTACACTGTGGATAAAACTAGAAAAAAGGAGAAAATCTACACTTTACACTGTGGATAAAACTAGAAAAAAGGAGAAAATCTACACTTTACACTGTGGATAAAACTAGAAAAAAAGGAGAAAATCTACACTTTACACTGTGGATAAAACTAGAAAAAAGGAGAAAATCTACACTTTACAGGTGGATAAAACTAGAAAAAAGGAGAAAATCTGCACTTTACAGGTGGATAAAACTAGAAAAAAAGGAGAAAATCTACACTTTACAGGTGGATAAAACTAGAAAAAAAGGAGAAAATCTACACTTTACAGGTGGATAAAACTAGAAAAAAAGGAGAAAATCTGCACTTTACAGGTGGATAAAACTAGAAAAAAAGGAGAAAATCTGCACTTTAAACTAGAAAAAAAGGAGAAAATCTACACTTTACATTGCAGAGAAAACTAGAAAATGGAGAAAATCTGCACTTTAAACTAGAAAAAAAGGAGAAAATCTACACTTTACATTGCAGAGAAAACTAGAAAATGGAGAAAATCTGCACTTTAAACTAGAAAAAAAGGAGAAAATCTACACTTTACACTGCAGAGAAAACTAGAAAATGGAGAAAATCTGCACTTTACACTGTGGATAAAACTAGAAAAAAGGAGAAAATCTACACTTTGCACACCAGAGAAAACTAGACAAAGGAGATGCACAGCAAAGAAAACAGGAAAAAGGAGAAAATCTACACTTTGCACTGCAGAGTAAACTAGAAAAAGGAGAAAATCTACACTTAACACTACAGAGAAAACTAGAAAAAAAGGAGAAAATCTGCACTTTACACTGCAGAGTAAACTAGAAAAAGGAGAAAATCTACACTTTACACACCAGAGAAAACTAGAAAAAGAAAAAAATCTATACATTATATAGCAGAGTAAACTAGAAAAAGGAGAAAATCTATACATTATATAGCAGAGTTAACTAGGAAAAGGAGAAAATTTACACTTTACACAGCAAAGAAAACAGGAAAAAGGAGAAAATCTACCCTTTGCACTGCAGAGTAAACTAGACAAAGGAGAAAATCTACACTTTACACACCAGAGAAAAAGAAAAAAGAAAAAAAGAAAAAAGTTGGAAAAAGAAAAAAATCTATACATTATATAGCAGAGTTAACTAGGAAAAGGAGAAAATTTATACATTATATAGCAGAGTTAACTAGGAAAAGGAGAAAATTTATACATTATATAGCAGAGTTAACTAGGAAAAGGAGAAAATTTATACATTATATAGCAGAGTAAACTAGACAAAGGAGAAAATCTATACATTATATAGCAGAGTAAACTAGAAAAAGGAGAAAATTTACACTTTACACTGCAGAGTAAACTAGAAAAAGGAGAAAATTTACACTTTACACTGCAGAGTAAACTAGAAAAAGGAGAAAATCTACCCTTAACACTGCAGAGTAAACTAGAAAAAGGAGAAAATTTACACTTTACACTGCAGAGTAAACTAGAAAAAGGAGAAAATCTACACTTAACACTGCAGAGTAAACTAGACAAAGGAGAAAATTTACACTTTACACTGCAGAGTAAACTAGAAAAAGGAGAAAATCTACCCTTAACACTGCAGAGTAAACTAGAAAAAGGAGAAAATTTACACTTTACACTGCAGAGTAAACTAGAAAAAGGAGAAAATCTACACTTAACACTGCAGAGTAAACTAGACAAAGGAGAAAATTTACACTTTACACTGCAGAGTATGCAGAGTGTGCATCAACAGAAAGCCTGCGCAGTGTAGGCCTAACAAACAGCTCAACGTACATACACAAGCTCGAAAAGATAGTGCTTGGGATGAAAAATATAAAACTAAAGCCAAATGATCCGGTCAATTACCGACGGCCATTTCAAGGCCAAACAAACAAGCAAATAAATGAACAAAAGGAATATGAACAAACTGAAAGAAAGAATAAGAGAGTCAATTCATATATGAAAAAAAATTGATATACAAACTTATACGATAATACAAGATGGACTAAATGGACTATAGCACAAGACGGACTAAATAGACTATGGCAAAAGCTGGATTATATGGACTATACCACAAGATGGACTATATGGACTATAGCACAAGGTGGACTATATGGACTATAGCACAAGGTGGACTATATGGACTATACCACAAGATGGACTATATGGACTATACCACAAGATGGACTATATGGACTATACCACAAGATGGACTATATGGACTATAGCACAAGGTGGACTATATGGACTATAGCACAAGGTGGACTATATGGACTATAGCACAAGGTGGACTATATGGACTATACCACAAGATGGACTATATGGACTATACCACAAGGTGGACTATATGGACTATACCACAAGGTGGACTATATGGACTATAGCACAAGATGGACTATATGGACTATAGCACAAGATGGACTATATGGACTATAGCACAAGGTGGACTATATGGACTATACCACAAGATGGACTATATGGACTATACCACAAGATGGACTATATGGACTATACCACAAGATGGACTATATGGACTATAGCACAAGATGGACTATATGGACTATAGCACAAGATGGACTATGGCAAATGATGGACTATATAGTGCTATAGCGCAAGATGGATAATATGGACTATAGCACAAGATGGACTATAACACATGATGGACCGGATGGATTATAGCACAAGATGGATTACATGGACTATAGCACAAGATGGACTACAATGATTATAGCACAAGTTGGACTACATGGACTCTAGCACAAGATGGACTACATTGACTATATCACAAGATGGACTATATGGACTATAGCACAAGATGGACTGTATGGACTATAGCAAAACAGGGACTATAGCACAAGATGGACTATATGGACGATAGCAAAAGTACTTTGCGGGCTTCAGTAGCTCAGTTGGTCAACTGTTGAATTCGCATGCTAATGCTTTCAAACAACGGTGTGAACTACATTAAAACTGACCTTCTGGCTGTCCATCTTAAACATTATTGTTGTTGTGATGGTGTTGGTGTAGGATTAGATGAGTGCCGCCCGCCTTCCCCCACCTCCGTGGGATGGTTATCCTGTCGGCCGTATCGCAGGGGGGAGTGGGGGGGGGGGGGCATGGGGGAGGCTGACGTAAGACTGAACCAAATCAATCAGTCAAATCAGGTACGTGTTAGCTCTGATACGGCTCTAGTAGTCGGCTGGGCTATAAGCAATATGAACTGAAGGCAGGTAGGTGCCTGTCTAAGGTGACACAATGTTGCAATCACCAATCAACGAGGACCTAGACGAAAGATGTCACCGTGATGTTTGTGGAATGCATCAATGATTCCAGGTGCGTGTGGAGAGCTTCAAGACGTACGCCAGACGGTTCCGCTGCTACACCCAGCAAGGTTCGGACACGTCCGCCGACAACGCGCAGGAGTTCCTGGTCTCCATGGGCTTCGACTCCCAGTCGGCGCAGGTCCTGGGCACGGACCCGGTGGTGGCCATCGTGGTGGTGCTGGCCGTGGTGGCCATGGTCCTCATCCTGGTTTACGCCATAGTGCAGGAGTTCAGCCGCAAACGTAAGAAGCTGAAGGAACGGCGCAGGAAGCAGATCCAGATGCGCATCCTGTCGCCCATGACTCCGGAGCAAAGGGACCGCCTGTTGAAGGAAAAACTGGACAAGAAAGCCAAGGAACCACCACCCCCTCCCCGGCTCCCGAACCTCCCAAGCCCCTCATCACACTCCAAGATTTCCCCATTCCCCTGAAACTCCCCAGGAGGGAGACGACCAAGAGCAGGAGGAGGAGGAGGAAGAAGAAGAAGACAAAGGAGATGTGGATAAGAAGCCCAAGAAGAAGAAGAAGAAGAAGAAGAAAGGAGGGGTGAAGGTGGTTGTGGAGACGACTGAAGACGAGGGTGGATCGGAGTCTGGCTGGGTGGACTCATCTGCTACAGAAGGGTTGTCGGCTAGGGGGAGCTCTGTGTCCACGGTCAGCCCTGAAAGGTTCTCGGTCACTGACTGATGACGGGCCGTGGGTCTGTGAACGTTGGTTGCTGGTCAGCTGCCATTGCTCCCCTTGAGTGTGTGGTCCCGGCTGCTTGAGGTTCTCGCTGGCAGCAAATACTGGTTCTGTGTGTGTGTGTGTGTGTGTGTGTGTGTGTGTGTGTGTGTGTGTGTGTGTGTGTGTGTGTGTGTGTGTGTGTGGGTGTTTGTTCTGTGGTGTATTTTCTGTGTGTTGTGTGTGTGTGTGTGTGTGTTTGTGTGGGGTGTATTTTCTTGTGTCTGTGTGTGTGTGTGTGTGTGTGTGTGTGTTTGTGTGTGTGTGTGTGTGTGTGTGTGTGTGTGTTTGTGTGGGGTGTATTTTCTGTGTGTGTGTGAGTGTGTGTGTGTGTGTGTGTTTGTGTGGGGTGTATTTTCTTGTGTGTGTGTGTGTGTGTGTGTTTGTGTGTGTGTGTGTGTGTGTGTGTGTGTGTGTGTGTGTGTGTGTGTGTGTGTTGTGTGTGGGTGTTTTTCTGTGTGTGTGTGTGTGTGTGTGTTTGTGTGTGTGTGTGTGTGTGTTTTTGTGTGTGTGTGTGTGTGTGTGTGTGTGTGTGTGTGTGTGTGTGTGTGTGTGTGTGTGTGTGTGTGTGTGTTCGTTCGTTCTTTGATTGAACGTCTTTTCACTATGAGTGATATGTGTGTGTGTGTGTGTGTGTATGTGTGTGTGTGTGTGTGTGTGTGTGTGTGTGTGTGTGTGTGTGTGTGTGTGTGTGTGTGTTGTGTGTTGTGTGTGTGTGTGTGTGTATGTGTGTGTTTTGTGTGTGTGTTGTGTGTGTGTTTTGTGTGTATGTGTGTGTGTTGTTGTTGTGCGTGTTTGTTTGTGTGTGTTGTGTGTGTTTGTGTGTGAGAGAGGGAAAGTGTGTGTGTGTGTGTGTGTGTGATATTTCATTCAGAAACGTGCATGAGAGTTAACACCTGCACGCACTTTCTTCATGAAATGGACTGATTTTTGTTTCGTTTGAAGTTGAAGCCATGTTTTCAAAGTTCCAGTTGTAGTGGGTTATGCGTTGCTGCAGTTCTAATGTTGCCAATAAAGTGGCTTACCTCCATGCTGCCTCCATTTCGTTTTTTATCATTGGTTTGCTCAGCAATAATCGTATTGTGCAATATAATATGACTAATCATAAGGATAATAATCATGACGACGACAACAACAACAAGAACAATGATAATGATGATGATGATGAAAATCGCCTGTCTCACATGTGGGCGTCACTGGGTTCGGTGTTGGCTGTTGCACTTTTTTTTTTTGACGAAACAATCTCCCTCTAGGCCGCTGTGTCTTGACTTTTGTGGACACTTTCTGGAATATTTAGGCCACTGATGTTGGTGATGATGATGATGATGATGATGATGATGATGATGATAACAACAACACGAATAGTGATGATATTGTCTTTACTGGTTGATTTATTGAGATCCACAATGAAACCCACACCGATTAAGAAGACGGAACGTACCACTTAACCATATTTCTATTGATGAAGAGATGGAAATGCTAAACCTTGATTCAGGACACCATTGCCTTAATTCAGTACATCAAAGCCTTGATTCAGTGCATATTGTCAAAGCCTTGATTCAGTACATTAAAGCCAAAGCCTTGATTCAGTACACCAAAGCCTTGATTCAGTACATCAAAGCCAATGCCTTGATTCAGTACATCAAAGCCTTGATTCAGTACACCAATGCCTTGATTCAGTACATCAAAGCCTTGATTCAGTACATCAAAGCCTTGATTCAGTACACCAATGCCTTGATTCAGTACATCAAAGCTTTGATTCAGTACATCATCAAAGCCTTGATTCAGTACATCAAAGCCAATGCCTTGATTCAGTGCACAATGTCAAACCTTGATTCAGTACACCAAACCTTTGATTCAGTACACATTGTCAAAGCCTTACTCAGTACACAATGTCATAGCCTTGATTCAGTATACCAAAGCCTTGATTCAGTACACATTGTCAAAGCCTTGATTCAGTACACCAAAGCTTTGATTCTGTTCTCCAAAGCCAAAGCCTTGAATCTGTCGACCAAGGCCAAAGCCTTGATTTAGTACACCAAAGCCAAAGCCTTGATTCAGAACACAAAGCCAAAGCCTTGATTCAGTACATCAAAGCCTTGATTCAGTACACCAAAGCCAAAGCCTTGATTCAGTACACCAAAGCCTTGATTTAATACACCAAAGCCTTGATTCAGAACACCAAAGCCAAAGTCTTGAGATAACATCTTATTTCTATATTTCTATGGCTTCGATCATCTTTTCAAATGCGTTGTGAGGCTCCATGCCTAGCATGCACACGTACAAAATGTTCACAGAAAACAAAACAAGCAGGAACTGAAGCTAAAGCTAACACAGGCATTTCTGAGTTCGCTAAGCAGTCCAGACTATGGAGTGGTGGCTCAGTTGGTTAATGGACTTATCTGAGAAGTTTGAGGTCCCAGGTTCGGTTCCCGGTTAGACACTGATTTTCTCTCCCCTTCACTGAGGTCGAATTGCCATCTTGGTCAAGTCTTTGGCATGAGGCGATAAACAGAGGCCCTATGTGACAGAATGCACTTACATGTACTTGTAGAACACGCCAAAGACTACAGTCGTAAGTAAACAAATATACACTTATACAGGAACGATAACAACAACAACAACAACAACAACAACGACAAAAACAGACGGTAGCAAACAACAACAACAACAACGACAATAACAGACGGTAGCGTCATGTTATGGTAACGACTTTTATACGAGAAGAACGGCCTGAATGTCACGCGGAAAAAAAGAAATTACGAACCCTTCTAAAAACAAAACAAAACAAAACAAAACAAAAAATAAAAACAAATAAACAAAACAAAAATCAAACAAACACGGAAGTAAACAAACAAACAAACAAAAACACACACAGAAACCCAGAAAAATCCAATCCAAACCAATGTATGACAAAATTGCCCCCAAATCGGTGGTTCTTGTTCCTGCCTTGTTCATCATGGACATCTCAGTTTCTGTGAATTTGGACGTGCGTTGGA
>JAPXFY010000029.1:45800948-45845948 GCA_030674185.1 Monoplex corrugatus
CTTCAGGGTGCTGGCAAGACCGGCGTATTTTTCGGTCTTGTAGATATGTGCTTCTTCCATTCTGCTTTCGTATGGCACAGTGAGTTCTATCAGAATCACTTGTTTCGAGGAGTCAGAGTGGAGAGCGATGTCTGGTCTCATGCCTGTCTTGCTGATGACATCTGGGTAATTTCTCCACTCTGGGAGGTCTGCTGTACACTCCCAGTCGACTGCTCCATCCAGAAGACCCTTTGGCAATGTGCTGGTTGTCATAGCACTTTTGGGCCAGACCTGTTTCCCTCCTGCTTTGTAGAACGTTGTCATAGCAATTGGTGCGTTTGGGGTCATGGTTTTTTCGCTAACCACATCTGTGATCACTTTCAGAACTTGGTTGTGCCTCCATGTATACCTTCCTTGGGCTAGCGCTACTTTGCAAGAGCTTAGGACATGTTCCACTGTTTGTTTCTTCTGACAGAGCGGACATGCTGGGTCGTCTGCTTTCCCCCATTTCACTAAGTTTGCATTCGAGGGGAGCAGGTCATATACAGATCTGAGGAGGAAGCTTATCCTTAGAGGAGCCATGTGCCACATATCGTTCCAGCTGAGACTTCTTTGGAGTGCACTGTCCCATGTTGTCCATTGCCCCTGTTGACCTTGCTGGACTGCCTTCTGCACTCTTTTGACATCTTCTTCTTCCTTCAACTCCTGTATGATCATGTCTCTTTTTTCCTTCCCTTTGGCTTTGGACCACCACTGCATTTTTGTTGCTCCCAGTCCCTGTCTGTTGGTTTGCGTGTGTCCAATTATTTCTTTGATGCTGAGGTTTCTCTTGGCATTGTTTACAGCCTCTTGGACTTTCCACTTTCTGCCAGTTCTCAGCTTTGGATGAACTGATCTCACGATATTGTCTTCCGATTCCTCCAGCATGCTCAACAGTCTTGCTTTTCCAACTTTGTATTCCTCCACTATGGATTTGAGAGGTAGCTTCAGCATTGCTTGACGACAGTAGAATGCAACATCAGTGAGACCAGGTGGGACACCGAGCCATTTTCTTGTGTATTTGTTGATTTTGGCTTCCATTGCTTCGACTGTGCTGGTGCAAATGTCATAGATTAGCAGTGGCCACAGCAGCTTTGGTATCAGCATGAACTGTAGACACCAGACTTTGTATTTGCCTGGCAGTCCGCAGTTATCTATTTTCTTCAGGCCTTCTTCTGCTGTTTGCTTGGTTTCACATCCCCTTTGTGTGTCTTTCAGGGAGTCATCATACCATCTTCCGAGACTTTTTACTGGCTCTTCTGTGACAGTGGGGATGGCTTGGTTGGCTACCATGAATTTGACTGAATCTGCCACTTTTCCTTTTCGCAGTGAGAGACTTCGGGATTTCTTAGGTTTGAACCTCATTCTTGAAGAGGCCACCAGCTCATCCAGCTGCTTTAAGATTTGGTGTGTCTCTTCCTCATCCGTGGACAAGACTGTTGTGTCATCCATGAAAGCTTTCAGAGGAGGCATCTGGTATCCATCTCCCAGATTCACTGGACCTGAACTCTTCATTGCAGCTTTCAAGATGACTTCCATTGCCAACACGAACAGTATGGGAGAGATTGCACAGCCCATTGCAATGCCCACCTCTAGATCTATCCAGTCCGTGGTGTATTCTTTGGTAGAGAACCGCATTGAGAACCCTTGGAAATACTTCCTCAGCATTGTTCGGATGTTTTCTGGGATGTGATACATTTCAAGAGCCAGCTGGATCATATCGTGTGGAACTGATCCATATGCATTCGCCAGATCAAGCCAAACTACGTCAATGTCTCTCTTCTCTGTTCTTGCTTTTTGGATGGCATCCCAAATCAACGTGGCATGTTCCAAGCATCCAGGCATTCCTGGTATGCCTCCCTTTTGGACTGACATATCCAGAAACTTGTTTTCAGTCAGGTATTTTGTCAATCTTGCTGCCATAACAGAGAAGAAGATTTTCCCCTCGACGTTCAGAAGTGATATTGGCCTGAACTGATTGATGCTGCTGGAGTTCTGCTCCTTCGGAATGTACACTCCTTCAGCTCTCATCCATTGGTCGCTGATCTTCTGGTTCCTCCATGCTGATCGAATCATCTTGTGGAGCCACTCGAGCACTTTTGGGCATTTCTTGTAGAGCAGGTATGGTATTCCGTTTGGTCCAGGTGCTGACTTGGCTCTGGCTTTCTTTACTACGTTCTTCACTTCATCCAGTGTTGGTGGTTTGTTATTGAATTTTCCTTCTGGCGCTGCAGGCCAAACCAGATTCTGGATTTCAAGTGGTGCCTCGCGCTGAGAATCGGAATATGTTTCCCTGAGATGCTGCTCTAGGGTTTCCTTGCCCACTGTGAGAGTCCCTGATTTGGGTTGTTCAAACAGCTTTCTTGAAAAGTCAAAGGGATCTTTGAAGAAACGATCTTGAGTCTTCTTCTTTTTGCTCTTTCTTCGCCTTGCTGATTCCACTTTGCTGAGAGCATTGTGTTTGGCCTTCAGATCTTTCCAGAGTTCCAGGAGCCCTTGCTTCTCGAATTCTGAGGCAGTTTTCATTCGCTTTTTAAGCTTCCTTTTCTCCCTCCGGATGCTCTCCATCTGTTGCTGTCTTCTGGATTTCTGGGGAGGCGTTTTTGTCTTTGGCTGCTTCACTCCATAAGTGTCCCTGCAGATAGAGTATATGATGTCTCCGTATGTGTCAAGTTTGTGTTCCAGCGTACTGTTCCCTATTAGCGCATTCAGCTTAAGGACAAGTTCCTCATCTAATTTCTCCCATTGTTCTTTTGCACCGGCAGGCGGCAAATTGAGTTTTCCACGTTTGGCGTTAAGAGCTTGTGCAAAATCCGCATCAGAACCGTCAGCGTAGTAGAAGTAGTAGTAGAAGTAGTAATACTAGTAGTAGTAGTAGAAGAAGAAGAAGAAGAATGATAATAATGATACTGATGATGTCATCAATACTATCAGCATTGTTGTTGTCATCGTCGTCATCGTCATCATCACTGCCGTCTCTACAAACATCTTTATCATTACTATTATTATCATCATCATAGTAATGAGAACAGTAATAAAGAGAACAATAAGGAGAATACCAATAATGCGAATAATAACAACAACAACAATAATGATAATAATATAATGATAATAATGATACTAATAATGTAATAATGATGATCTACAACAACAACTACTACTACTTCAACTAATGATAACAATAAACGAAGTAATAAACATAATAATAATAATGATGATAATAATAACAATAATAACAGTGATGATGATGATGACGATGATGATAATGATGATGATGATGATGATATAAAAGATAATGATAATAATAACAATGATAATAATAATGATGATAATAACTGTTATAATGATTATAAGTTGTAGTAGTCAGCAGTGGTAGAAGTACAAGTAGTAGTAGTAGTAGTAGTTATAGAAGTAGTAGTACTAGTAGAAGTAGTAGTAGAAGTAGTGGTAGTAGTAGTTGTAGTGTTAGTAGTAGTAGTAGAAGTAGTGGTAGTAGTAGTAGTAGTAGTGTTAGTAGTAGTGTTAGTAGTAGTGGTGGTGGTAGTAGTAGTAGAAGTAGTAGTAATAGTAGTAGAAGTAGTGGTAGTAGTAGTTGAAGTAGCAGTAGTAGTAGTGGTGGTAGTAGTAGTAGTAGTAGTAGTAGCAGCAGCAGCAGCAGCAGCAACAGTAGTAGTAGTAGTAGTAGCAGCAGCAGCAGTAGTAGTAGTAGTAGCAGCAGCAGCAGCAGCAGTAGTAGTAGTCATTATCATAGTAGGTCAGCATTGTCAACGTCGTCGTCGTCATCATCATCATCATCATCATCATCATCATCATCATCATCATCATCATTACCACCATCAGCAGTATCAGCATCTCTCGCAGTTCCCGTGCGTGACTGTGTTCCTGAGGCTCTGTTATTCCCGAACGTTCCTGGGGATTGGGAATCTGCCTCCGTCATGGCGGACCCAGGGGAGAGTACCCTCAACCTGTCTTGTGCTCCGTTGGCCAAAATCAGACAGGGTTTTCTGGCGCCATTGAAACTCGTGTGCAGAATGTCTGCTAGAGATTCGGCGTCCTGGGATCCGGCTCCAAGGGATGGTGGGGTGTGTGTGGCGGCGAGTGTGGCACGGGTGAGGGTGTGCGCTGGGAGATAAGAGGTGTGGTATCGATGAGGGAGGGTCGGATAGGAGCGGAAGGTGGTGTACACGGTGTTGTGGTAGTTTAAATCCCCTGTGCAGTCACAAGAAGATCATTCATAACAAAGATTAGGAAAAGACACGCAAAATTTATAGGCCATTTTATGAGGACAGGGGAATTAGAGCACCTGGTCACAATAGGAAAACTGGAGGGAAAGAGAGCATCAGGTAGACCCAGGCAGAAAATATTGGACGGACTTCCAGGGTGGCTGAGGACAGAGAGGGTGGAAGGTGTGCTTGCGGCAGTAAGGGATAGACACATATGGAGGGCCATGATCGCCAACACCATGCGGCAGGGCACTTGATGATGATGATGATGATGATGATGATGATGTGCGAAAATTGAGATCTCCAAAATTGATATGAAAACTAATGGACAAAAGAATAAAAACAAAACAATCAATGAAAGCAATAAATACAATCAAAATAAAGAGATCAAAGATGGAAACAGAGGCAATATAATAAAACAATAACACCTAGTAACACACATGCACACACAATCACAAACACACACACACACACACACACACACACACACACACACACACACACACACACACACACACACACACACACGTGTGCACGCACATTACACTACACACACACAACACACACACACACACACACACACACACACACACACACACACACACACACACACACACACACACACACACACACACTATACACGCGCAAACACACACACATACTCCTACACACACACTACACACACACACACACACACACACACACACACACACACACACGCGCGCGCATACACGCACGCATACACGCACGCAGGCACGCACGCGCTCACACCCACCCACATCAGTTTCATAATGAAAAGATGTTAAATCAAAGAACGAACACATTTTTCATTTTAATCAAATCAAGAATAGTACACTTACCATCTTTGGACATAGGTTCGGATCTTCGTTTTTCTGAAAACAGGTTTTATATATATATATATATATATATATATACATACATGTATCTATATAATTATATATATACATACATATTATATATACATGTATATATATGTGTGTATATATATATATCTATATATGTATATATATATATATATATATTGTGTGTGTGTGTGTGTGTGTGTGTGTGTGTAGTGTGTGTGTACGTGTGTGTGTACGTGTATGTATTGATTTTCAGTCAGTGGAGATAAGCATGCTAACATAAACTGATAAATGTCACCAGTTCTCACATATTCACCCATATGCTGCAGTTTGCACACTTTTTTAAAATTGCAGACCATAAAGAAATGCAAACTCTACAACTGATAATAATACTAATTGTATTTCTGTATTGCGAAAATTGACAAAGATATATTTTAAAGTCTGTGAAATACGAGATCGGCCATTTTTAGAAAACAAGCTTCAAAGATTCTAAATCCAAAACAAGTGTGACTGCCCGCGTTCAAGCGAACAGGATTCCTTTTCTCACACTGGACAGAGCAGTTGGGAAGTTTCAGTCTTTTCCTCCTAATTTTTGTATCTGGTGTTTTGTTTGTTTGTGATGTTAAGCTTGACAAAGGCCAGTTGGCCGAAAATTTGCGCCTGTCTTGTCTTGTTGTATTAAATACGCGTTCTTATTCTTTTTTTTAAATTCGTGTTTGTTTCTGGTTCTTATCCCCAGGGTGATGGAAGACACAAGCAACACGTCTGTGTCTCAACGAAGTTTCATAAAACTTGTCATTTAGGTACAATACAGCAATACAGTGATGGAAGACACAAGCAACACGTCTGTGTCTCAACGAAGTTTCATAAAACTTGTCATTTAGGTACAATACAGCATACAATACAGAGGATGAAAGACGAGTGGAAGCAGCAGAGCTGTGGTTTTACCGAAGACTGCTGAGGTCAAATGGACGGATAGGCGCTCAAATGAAAGCATACTGAATGAGTTGGGTACTACACGCAAGCTCCTAGTACTCATACAACGGAGGAAACTGAAATATGTTGGACACGCAATCCGTAATGAGAGAACAGACTTGATGTCCACTGTCCTCCAAGGTAAAGTGGAAGAAAGAGAAACAGAGGACGGCCACCTGCATCACTTGCTAGAAACATCACAAACATCAGTGGCAAGAAACTCCAGGAGGTGGTCAGACTTAGCCAAGATCGAGAGTGCTGGAGGCATCTTGTGAGGACATCATGTGCAGCGGCCAACACTGTTCCCGGTGACGCCGACAGGTGAGACAGCATTCTTTGCCATTTTCATACATTCAATTACTTTCATGTCTTTTATTGGTATATTTTTAACTATCAAGATAACAAGACTTCAGCCATCAAAAATAGCAACGTCAGCACTAAAAATCATCATAGGTGACATAAACATTTCTCTTGTTCAAATCATATGAATGGGGAAATGATAGGACAAACATATGTACATCATCATCATCAAGTGCCCTGCCGCATGGCGTTGGCGATCATGGCCCTCCAAATGCATCTCTCCCTTGTCGCCATAAGCACATCTTACACCCTCTCTGTCCTCAGCCACCCTGCAAGTCCGTCCAATATTTTCTCCCTGGGTCTACCTGGTGTTCTCTTTCCTTCCAGCTGTCCTGTTGTGACCAGGTGCTCTAATTCCCCTGTCCTCATAAAATGGCCTATAAATTTTGGGTGTCTTTTCCTAATCTTTGTTATGAATGATCTTCTTGTGTCTGTCTCCATCAAGACTGCCTCGTATGTCTGCCTCCATTAAGACAGTCTCGTTTGTATTCTTTGCTGTCCATGAAACTCTCAACATTCTCCTTAGAAACCACATTTCGGCTACCTCAATCTTGTTCTGGCTTTGCTTGTCGACTGTCCTCTCCTCGCAACCGTCTAACATTATCGGTTCTACATAACATTCAAGAACTCTCTTCCTGGTGTTAATTGATGGGCATTTGCTGGTAAGAATCATCAAAAATCATCAAAGGTAACATCAACATTCTCTTGTTAAAACCATGTGAATAGAACGAACATCTGTACATGTCAACCTGTAAAAATCTCAATGTTTGTCGTGTGAATGAGAAATGATAAAAGAAACATCTGTACATATCGACTGTAAAAACCCCAATGTTCACCAACTGACCTGTGATCAGCTTTCTGGGTCTCAATTACAACTCAGCTTGTGTGATTTATATACAGGTGATTTGGGCAGAAACATCAGGTTACAAATACACTTATCAGATCTCTCTATCTCTGTCTCTGTATGTCTGTCTGTCTGTCTCTGTCTGTCTCTGTCTCTGACTCTCTGACTCTCTCTCTCTCTCACTCTCTCTCTCTCTCTTCTCCTCCCTCTGACTATCTGTTTCTCTTTCTGTGTCTCTCTGTCTCTGTCTGTCTGTCTGTCTCTTTCTCTCTTTCTCTATCATTCTGTCTGTATTTTTATCGTCACTCTCTGTGTCTCTGTCTGTCTCTGGCTCTGTCTGTCTGTCTCTGTCTCTTCTTCTTTCCCTGTCTCTGGCTGTGTCTGTCTCTGTCCCTCTCTCTGTCCCTGTCTCTGGCCGTGTCTGTCTGTCTGTCTCTGTCTCTGGCTGTGTCTGTCTGTCTCTTCTGTCTCTCTGTGTCTCTGTCTCAGTCTGTCTGTCTGTCTGTCTGTCTCTCTCTCTCTCTGTGTCTCTCTCTCTCTCTTCTGTTCTCTTCTCTTTCTCACATTCACTCACTCACTCCATCGGCAGACATGGAACATGACCAAACACTGTTGCACTGTGTCATATCATCACTGTCGGTAAGTGAACATCGATCTCTTTGCTAACAACAGACATCTCAATGAAGGAGATACTTCTTATCAACAGAGGGATCTATTTGGTCAGAAATATTAAATTTGTACTAAGATTTCCACACGAGCGCTTCATATCAAATTCCACGCAAACCCTGGGCATCCCATTAAACTTCGGGTTCCAATGCATAGGACTGACATGTTTAAATCAAGTCTTTGATAACCTGACAGTGTACATGTACTGTGGAATATTCACCCATCCACTGAAAGATCCAGTCACTATACAGCAACATGTAAGCAAGATCTCCCGTGTTTTTTATATTTGTCTAATGCACTAGAAATATAATGCACTGTATCTATGTAATATTACATCTGACATAGGCATCTGTACATGTTTTATATTGTCAGAGATACCAAGCCTTTATATCACATCTGACATAAATATCTGTACATGTTCTGTACTGACAGAGATAGCAAGCCTTTATATCACATCTGACATAAATAGATGTACATGTTTTGTACTGACAGAGATAGCAAGCCTTTATGTCACATCTGACATAAATATCTGTACATGTTCTGTACTGACAGAGATAGCAAGCCTTTATATCACATCTGACATAAATATCTGTACATGTTTTGTACTGACAGAGATAGCAAGCCTTTATGTCACATCTGATATAAATATCTGTACATGTTTTGTACTGACAGAGATAGCAAGCCTTTATATCACATCTGACATAAATATCTGTACATGTTTTGTACTGACATAAATATCTGTACATGTTTTGTACTGACAGAGATAGCAAGCCTTTATATCACATCTGATATAAATATCTGTACATGTTTTGTACTGACAGAGATAGCAAGCCTTTATGTCACATCTGACATAAATATCTGTACATGTTTTGTACTGACAGAGATAGCAAGCCTTTATGTCACATCTGATATAAATAGCTGTATATGTTTTGTACTGACAGAGATAGCAAGCCTTTATATCACATCTGATATAAATATCTGTACATGTTTTGCACTGACAGAGATAGCAAGCCTTTATATCACATCTGACATAAATATCTGTACACGTTTTGTACTGACAGATAGCAAGCCTTTATATCCCATCTGACATAAATATCTGTACATGTTTTGTACTGACAGAGATAGCAAGCCTTTATGTCACATCTGACATAAATATCTGTACACGTTTTGTACTGACAGAGATAGCAAGCCTTTATATCACATCTGACATAAATATCTGTACATGTTTTGTACTGACAGAGATAGCAAGCCTTTATGTCACATCTGATATAAATATCTGTACATGTTTTGTACTGACAGAGATAGCAAGCCTTTATATCACATCTGATATAAATATCTGTACACGTTTTGTACTGACAGAGATAGCAAGCCTTTATATCACATCTGATATAAATATCTGTACATGTTTTGTACTGACAGAGATAGCAAGCCTTTATGTCACATCTGATATAAATATCTGTACATGTTTTGTACTGACAGAGATAGCAAGCCTTTATGTCACATCTGATATAAATATCTGTACACGTTTTGTACTGACAGAGATAGCAAGCCTTTATATCACATCTGACATAAATATTATTATTATTATTATTAAGGGCATTTAGAGCGCCTAATCTTTCTGGAAAGCCCTAAGCGCTTACAAACTGTACAATACACATTACATCGAACATAGAAACATAGGCCTAATATAATTTTCATCATACATGGCGGACCTCTGTCACTCCATCCCACAAGCACATACACACCGTTAATAATATCAAATATTAGTACCTACTCTCTGGCACACACACACATATCCTCCTCCCACCCCGAGACATATCTATAGGCGCACAGCAATAACATACACAGAAGCACGCTAGCGCGCAGACAGCATAGCTCTTTTAGGTTAATAAATTTCAGAGAGGAAAGAGATGCGTTTTCAAGCCAGATTTAAATGACTGAAGACTTGTTTTGTGCCTCAGCGGGTAGGGAAGTGAATTCCATGAGGAAGGGGCTTGAAAAGAAAAGGATCGCTCACCATATGATTTTGTTCGAAAAGTTGGGATTCGAAATAAGCGGGTATCGGCTGAGGTACGAAGATGACGAGATGGAACGTATAGTTGAAGATATTCAGACAGGTAAGAGGGAATAGAATTGTCGAAGTATCTGAAGCACTGAACAGCAATTTTATGTTGGATCCTTTTCAACACAGGTAACCAATGCAAGTCTTGGAGAAGAGGAGAGACATGCTGAAATTTGGAAGACCGAAATACTAGCCGAGCGGCATGGTTCTGTACTTTCTGAAGTTTGTCAAGGAGCTGTTTTGGGGAACCAGACAGAAGGGAATTACAATAGTCAAGACGAGAAAGAACGAAAGCACAAACTAATATTTTAGTAGCTTCGAGAGTAAGGAGATGACGGATGGAACCTATTCTACGAAGTTCAAGGTAACAGACACGACAGATGTTTGAGACATGCTGCTGAAAGTTAAGAGTGTTGTCGATGGTGACACCTAGATTCTTAACTTTTTGGGAGAGGGTGATGTCTGTCCCATTCAGTGATATGGAAGATGGAATTAAGTCACAGTTGAGAAGTTTTTTAGGAGTAATGAAAATCATTTCAGTTTTGTCTAAATATCTGTATATGTTTTGTACTGACAGAGATAGCAAGCCTTTATATCACATCTGATATAAATATCTGTACATGTTTTGTACTGACAGAGATAGCAAGCCTTTATATCACATCAGATATAAATATCTGTACATGTTTTGCACTGACAGAGATAGCAAGCCTTTATATCACATCTGACATAAATATCTGTATATGTTTTGTACTGACAGAGATAGCAAGCCTTTATATTACATGTGACATAAATATCTGTATATGTTTTGTACTGACATAAATATCTGTATGTTTTGCACTGACAGAGATAGCAAGCCTTTATATCACATGTGACATAAATATCTGTATATGTTTTGTACTGACATAAATATCTGTATATGTTTTGCACTGACATAAATATCTGTTTATGTTTTGTACTGACATGAATATCTGTATATGTTTTGCACTGACAGAGATAGCAAGCCTTTATATCACATCTGACATAAATATCTGTACATGTTTTGTACTGACATAAATATCTGTATATGTTTTGTACTGACAGAGATAGCAGGCCTTTATATCACATCTGACATAAATATCTGTATATGTTTTGTACTGACAGAGATAGCAAGCCTTTATATCATATCTGACATAAATATCTGGATATGTTTTGTACTGACAAAGATATCAAGCCTTTATATCACATCTGACCCAAGTATCTGTACATCTCTCTCTGCTTCTCTTCTCTGTCTCTTTTCTCTCTCTCTCTCTCTCTCTCTCTCTCTCTCTCTCTCTCTTTCTCTGTCTGTCTGTCTGTCTATCTATCTATCTATCTATCTATCTATCTCTGTCTGTCTATCTATCTATCTATCTATCTATCTATCCATCTATCTATCTGTCTATCTATCTATCTACTTATCTATCTATCTATCTATCTATCTATCTATCTATCTATCTATCTATCTATCTATCTATCTATTTAATCATTCATTCATTCATTTAATTAGTCCATTCTTTATTTATTCATTTAGCTGTTTACTCATTTATTTATTTATTTATTATTTGTTTATTCATTTATTTATTTATTCATAATTTGTGCATTTATATATTGCTTTGATTTTTTTTAAAGATCCATCTTTTACTGTGAACACTTACTTCTCCACCACACACAGAAGACGAAGACGCCGACAACGATAACGGGAACGACAGTGACGACGCTGACAGAGCTGGCGATGATGACAGCCATGGGCACCCGTTCATCGTCTGCCGAGTTTGACCACAGACTTAAAGATGTCGCAGTGGCAGGCTCTGATGGAGATAAGGATGTACAGGTAATAAGTGTGGTGGTGGTGGTGGTGGTGGTGATGGTGATGGTGGTGATAGTGAAGATCTTGCTGGTGGTGGTGTGGTGGTGGTGGTGATGATGGTGGTTAAGTGAAGATCTTGCTGGTGGTGGTGGTGGTGGTGTAGTGGTGATGATGTTGCTGGTGGTGGTGGTGTGTAGTGGTGGTGTAGTGGTGATGATGTTGCTGGTGGTGGTGGTGTTGTAGTGGTGATGATGTTGATGGTGGTGGTGGTGTAGTGGTGATGATGTTGCTGGTGGTGGTGGTGGTAGTGGTGGTGTAGTGGTGATGATGTTGCTGGTGGTGGTGGTGGTAGTGGTGGTGTAGTGGTGATGATGTTGCTGGTGGTGGTGGTGTTGTAGTGGTGATGATGTTTGATGGTGGTGGTGGTGTAGTGGTGATGATGTTGCTGGTGGTGGTGGTGGTGGTGTAGTGTGATGATGTTGCTGGTGGTGGTGGTGGTGGTGGTGGTGTAGTGGTGATGATGTTGCTGGTGGTGGTGGTGGTGGTGGTGGTAGTTGTGGTGTAGTGGTGATGATGTTGCTGGTGGTGGTGGTAGTGGTGGTGTAGTGGTGATGATGTTGCTGGTGGTGGTGGTGGTGGTGTAGTGGTGATGATATTGCTGGTGGTGGTGGTGGTGGTGGTGTAGTGGTGATGATGTTGCTGGTGGTGGTGGTAGTGGTGGTGTAGTGGTGATGATGTTGCTGGTGGTGGTGGTGGTGGTGTAGTGGTGATGATATTGCTGGTGGTGGTGGTGGTGGTGGTGTAGTGGTGATGATGTTGCTGGTGGTGGTGGTAGTGGTGGTGTAGTGGTGATGATGTTGCTGGTGGTGGTGGTGGTGGTGTAGTGGTGATGATATTGCTGGTGGTGGTGGTGGTGGTGGTGTAGTGGTGATGATGTTGCTGGTGGTGGTGGTAGTGGTGGTGTAGTGGTGATGATGTTGCAGGTGGTGTAGTGGTGATGATGTTGCTGGTGGTGGTGGTAGTTGTGGTGTAGTGGTGATGATGTTGCTGGTGGTGGTGGTAGTGGTGGTGTAGTGGTGATGATGTTGCAGGTGGTGTAGTGGTGATGATGTTGCTGGTGGTTGGTGGTAGTTGTGGTGTAGTGGTGATGATGTTGCTGGTGGTGGTGGTGGTGTAGTGGTGACGATGTTGCTGATGGTGGTGGTGTGTAGTGGTGATGATGTTGCTGGTGTGGTGGTGGTGTAGTGGTGATGATGTTGCTGCTGTGGTGGTGGTGGTGGTGTAGTGGTGATGATGTTGCTGGTGGTGGTGTAGTGGTGATGATGTTGCTGGTGGTGGTGTAGTGGTGATGATGTTGCTGTGGTGGTGGTGTAGTGGGGATGATGTTGCTGCTGCTGGTGGTGGTTGTGGTGTAGTGGTGATGATGTTTCTGGTGGTGGTGTAGTGGTGATGATGTTGCTGGTGGTGGTGTAGTGGTGATGATGTTGCTGGTGGTGGTGTAGTGGTGATGATGTTGCTGGTGGTGGTGGTGTAGTGGTGATGGTGTAGTGGTGATGGTGGTGGTGGTGGTGATGGTAGTGGTGTAGTGGTGATGATGTTGCTGGTGGTGGTGTGTGGTGGTGGTGGTGGTGGTGGTGGTGTGATGGTAGTGGTGTAGTGGTGATGATGTTGCTGGTGATGGTGGTGGTGGTGGTGCTTTTGATTGTGGAGATGTTGCTGGTGGTGGTGGTGGTGTAGTGGTGATGATATATTGGTGGTGGACGTGGCTGTGATTGTAGAGATGTTGGTGGTGGTGGTGAATATGGTGTTGTGGTGATGATGTTGCTGGTGGTTGTGGTTGTGATAGTTGTGGTTGTAGTGGTGGTAACGGTGAAAATGTTGCTGTTGGTGTTGATGTTGGTTGAGGTGATGATAATGGTAATGGTGGTGGTGATAGTGGTTATGGTGGTGGTGGTAGTGGTGGTGGTGGTGGTGGTGGTAGTGGTGGTGAAGATGTTGCTGGTGGTGGTTGTGGATGTTAAGGTGGTAAGATGACTGGTTGTGCATTCTATGGAGGGAAACAAAGGGTTTATTTATAATTTAGGTCGATTTCTTTAATCTATATATGTATATTCATTCATTCATTCATTCATTCATTCATTCATTCATTCATTCATTCATTCATTCATCATTCACGTATCTGTGTATTTATTAACTTATTTGTTTATTTATTTCTTATTGATTTGTTACTTGTGGCAAGTCAAATACCAGGTGTAGTGTCCACTCATTAAATAAACGCTAGTCTCGTTTGAAGACAACAGGAATCCAAAGAACCACCACCACCATCACCACCACCACCGCCATCACCATCACCACCATCACCACCACCATCACCACCACCACCACTACCGCCACTACCACCACTACCACCACTACCATGACCACCACCACCATCACCATCACCACCACCCCCACCACCATCAACAACAACACCACCACAACTACCACCACCACCATACCACCACCACCACCACTACTGCTACTACTACCACTACCATCACCACCAGCACTACACGACCACCACTACCACCATCACCATCACCACCACCATCACCATCACCACCACCACCACCATCACCACCACCACCATGATCATCACCACCACCATCACCACCTCCACCGTGACCACCATCACCAACACCAACACCACCACTACCACCACCACCACCACCACCACCACCACTACCACTACCACTACCGCCACCACCACTACTACTACTACCACCACCACCATCACCACTACCACCACCACCACCAAACCACCATCACTACCACCACCACCACCAAACCACCACCACTACTACTACCACCACCACCACAACCACCACCACCATTACTACTACCACCACCACCACCATCACCATCACCACCACCACCACTACCACAAACACCACCGCCTGTATGGAGAGCTCGAAGCAATGATACCGTGACCAGGGAAGACCAGTAAACTGACACAAGAATACATGTAGTGTGAAGGCCAACCTCACCAGCTTGTGGCATCAACGCTACCAACTGGGAAGACATCGTGCCACTCAGTAAACTGGCGAGAGAAGTGTGCCGTAGGGCACAATCCCATTTGAGCAGCTAAGCCTGGAACCAACAGAAGCAGACCCCAAGGCCACGGGACCGCTTCCCGTGCAATACCTGCTAAAAGACTTGTGCCTTTGGGGGTCGGTCCCACATGAAAACCCACACCGGGCAATGAGAACCAGTACGCCTACTCATCCATGGGATTGACAGTAGAGTCCGTCATCGTCATCATCGTCGTCATCATCATCATCATCATCATCATCATTATCATCTGGTCATCATTATATCATCATCATCATCATCACCATCATCATCATCATCATCATCACCACCATCACTACCACCACCACCACCACCACTATCATCATCATCATATCAACAGCAGCAGCAGCAGCATCACTATCAGCATCACCACCACCGCCACCACCACCACCACCACAATCATCATCATCATCATCATCACCACCATCATCATCATCATCGTCGTCGTCGTCGCCATCATCATCATCATCATCATCATCATCATCATCCGCCGCCCCCGTGGGGATGCTGGGGCTCTTTCAGTATGAATAGCATTCCCACCTCCTGGAAATTCTGTGCCAGAAATTTCGTCTTTTCTGTCATCCTCTTTGTTTCTGTCTTGTTCCTTTCTGTCATTTCTTCCTATCATTTCCTGCCTTGCTGGTCCATTTATCTGTATTTGTTAGAAAAGTCTTTCTCTTGCGATTGATGATTAGGTAGATGCATTAAGTGCATTTTTGGCTCTAGGGAAATGAGATATGTGGAAGCAATTTTAGGTAATTTAACCCCATTTTCATACGTTTTAGTACTCTTAGTTACGTTTAAATTTGTATTCAGGTATGTTTTTACATCTTTTTCCGATAAATTGGACAAAGTGGTCAACGCCAGGGGCATCTCCTCAGGTTATGTGCGCAGATGTACTCATATGTGTACTTAATTTTTTTCCCTTTGTTTTATTTTTTTTTTTACTGTTGAAGTATTGTGTATGTTTTGAAACGGTTACAGCCCTGATATAGCTCTATGCAGTCGGCTGGGCTTGAAACAAAAATAACAATCATCATCATCATCATCATCATCATCATCATCATCATCATCATTTTGGTGATCATGATCAAGAAGAAAGAAAGAAAAGACATATTGAAGAGAGAGAAGAAAAAGAAAAGAAGAAGAAAGAAGAAGAAGAAGAAGAAGAAGAAGAAGAAAAGAAGAAGAACAAGAACAAGAAAGAACAAGAAGAAGAAGAACAAGAACAAGAAGAAGCAAGAACAAGAAGAACAAGAACAAAGAAGAAAAGAACAAGAAGAACAAGAAGAACAAGAACAAGAAGAACAAGAACAAGAAGAACAAGAACAAGAAGAACAAGAAAGAACAAAGAAGACAAGAACAAGAAGACAAGAAGAAAACAAGAAGAAGAACAAGAAGAACAAAAAACAAGAAGAAGAAGAAGAACAAGAAGAAGAAGAACAAGAAAGAAGAAGAACAAGAACGAAGAAGAACAAGAACAAGAACAAGAAGAAGAAAAACAAGAACAAGAAGAAGAAGAAGAAGAAGAAAACCATCAGAATTACCAGCAGCGGTTGTTGAAGCAGTTCTTGGTGTAGATGGTGTGGAGGCTTCAGGCTTCACTGTAGGAGATGCACGAGATGAAACAATGGCAGCAGCTGTAGTTGTTGGAGCAGTGGTTTCACTGGATGCTGTCGACGTCTGTGGCGGGGCCGTTGTGCTCGTTTCTCCACGGTAATGGATGTTGGTGTTGCTGTTGGTGGTGTTGTTGTTGCTGCTGTTGCTGGTGATGGTCGTGATGTGAAACCAGAATAAAACAAACCAAAACAACAAAACAAAACAAACAGAACAAAAGAAAAACAAAACAGAACATCCAAACCAAACCAAACCAAACCAAATCAAACACAGGACAGAACAAAACAAAAAGAAACGAAACAAAGCAGAGCAAAACAAACAGTAGACACTTCCCTGATGTTTTGTTAAGCAGGAGAACAATGTGAGTGACGCTCTGTGTTCTGTATTTGTATAGTTCTGAAACCAACATATGTGTGAGTGACGCTCTGTGGTTCTGTATTTGTATAGTTCTGAAACCAGACATATGTGTGAGTGACGCTCTGTGGTTCTGTATTTGTATAGTTCTGAAACCAGACATATGTGTGAGTGACGCTCTGTGGTTCTGTATTTGTATAGTTCTGAACAAAATATGTGTGAGTGACACTCTGTGGTTCTGTATTTATATAGTTCTGAACCAACATATGTGTGAGTGACGCTCTGTGTTCTGTATTTGTATAGTCTGAAAACAAACATATGTGTGAGTGACGCTCTGTGTTTCTGTATTTGTATAGTTCTGAAAACAAACACAGGTGTGAGTGACGCTCTGTGGTTCTGTATTTGTATAGTTATGAAACCAAACATATGTGTGAGTGACGCTCTGTGTTTCTGTATTTGTATAGTTATGAAACCAAACATATGTGTGAGTGACGCTCTGTGTTCTGTATTTGTATAGTTCTGAAAACCAGACATATGTGTGAGTGACGCTCTGTGTTTCTGTATTTGTATAGTTCTGAAACCAAAACATATGTGTGAGTGACGCTCTGTGTTCTGTATTTGTATAGTTCTGAAAACAAACACATGTGTGAGTGACGCTCTGTGTTCTGTATTTGTATAGTTCTGAAACCAGACATATGTGTGAGTGACGCTCTGTGTTCTGTATTTGTATAGTTCTGAAACCAGACATATGTGTGAGTGACGCTCTGTGTTTCTGTATTTGTATAGTTCTGAAAACAAACACATGTGTGAGTGACGCTCTGTGTTTCTGTATTTGTATAGTTATGAAAACAAACATATGTGTGAGTGACGCTCTGTGGTTCTGTATTTGTATAGTTCTGAAAACAGACATATGTGTGAGTGACGCTCTGTGGTTCTGTATTTGTATATGTTCTGAAACCAGACATATGTGTGAGTGACGCTCTGTGGTTTCTGTATTTGTATAGTTCTGAAAACAAACATATGTGTGAGTGACGCTCTGTGGTTCTGTATTTGTATAGTTCTGAAACCAGACATATGTGTGAGTGACGCTCTGTGTTTCTGTATTTGTATAGTTCTGAAACCAGACATATGTGTGAGTGACGCTCTGTGGTTCTGTATTTATATAGTTCTGAAACCAGACATATGTGTGAGTGACGCTCTGTGTTTCTGTATTTGTATAGTTCTGAAACAAACATATGTGTGAGTGACGCTCTGTGTTTCTGTATTTATATAGTTCTGAAACCAGACATATGTGTGAGTGACGCTCTGTGGTTCTGTATTTGTATAGTTCTGAAAACAAACATATGTGTGAGTGACGCTCTGTGTTTCTGTATTTGTATAGTTATGAAAACAAACATATGTGTGAGTGACGCTCTGTGTTTCTGTATTTATATAGTTCTGAAACCAGACATATATGTGAGTGACGCTCTGTGTTTCTGTATTTGTATCGTTCTGAAAACAAACATATGAGTGAGTGACGCTTTCTGGTTCTGTATTCTTACTAATTCTGACATCAAACACATATATTGTCACCTTTCTTCAACAAATGGAGGAAACAGGATCCAGACTGCACCCCGTCCAGAAAACAGCTGACTACACCGTACACAAACGGTTCAGACACCTGCCCCCAGTCAACTTTCAGGCCTGTGTATGCGTAGCTAGGCCGCGTCACCTGTACGGTAAAAAAGCATTAGGTAGTAAACACAGAACACCCACCGATTCACAATACGTATGAGTGAGTTTCAGAGTGTCAGAAACCTTTTTCTTTAATATACATTCCTAAGACTCGGGCAATTCCACATGTCATCATCATCATGTGCCCTGCCGCATGGCGTTGGCGATCATGGCCCTTCGTATGTATCTATCCCTTGTCGCCTCAAGCACATCTTCCACCCTCTCTGTCCTCAGCCATCCTGCAAGTCCGTCCAATATTTTCTCCCTGGATCTACCTAGTGTTCTCTTTCCCTCCAGCTGTCCTGTTGTGACCAGGTGCTCTAATTCCCCTTTCCTCATAAAATGGCCTATAAATGTTGCCTGTCTTTTCCTAATCATTCTAGCAATGATCTTCTTATGTCTGCCTCCATAAAGACTGTCTCGTTTGTTTTCTTTGCTGTCCATGAAACTCTCAACATTCTTCTTAGAAACCACATCTCGGCTGCCTCAGTCTTGTTCTGGCTTTGCGTGTTGACTGTCCACGCCTCACAACCACATAACATTATCGGTTCAATATAACTTTCAAGAACTCTCTTCCAGATGTTACTTGATAGGCATTTGTTGGTAAGAATGCTTTTCACATCAGTCCCAATTTCTGATTCAGCTAAAAACCTTGGTGTCTGCATTGACTCTACCCTCTCCATGAACAACTTTGTTTCTCAAACTGCCAGATCCTGCTACTATCATCTCCATCGTATAAAGCTGATCAGGAAGTATCTCTCTGTCGAAACAACTGCAAAACTCGTTCTCTCCTTCATAATGTCTCGCATTGACTATTGCAATTCACTCCTGTCTGGTCTTCCTGCCTCCACCATTCACATCCTACAGCGCATTCAAAACAATGCTGCAGGCCTTGTACTCAAAAAGAAAAAAGCTGACCACATATCTCCTCTCCTGGCACAACTTCACTGGCTCCCTGTATCAAAGCGCATACAGTACAAACTAGACACCATGTGCTACAAAAGCCTCAATAACGCAGCCCCCGATTACCTGTCAAGCCTACTTGAGATCTATGTTCCCTCACGTACCCTCCGCTCTGCCTCTGATCCTCTGACTCTTCGCTTTCCACGCACTAAGCTCAATACCTATGGTCCACGAGCCTTCTCTGTTTCTGGTCCACTCTCCAGGAACAAACTTCCTCTCTCAGTCCGTCAGCAACCTACTTTTGTCTCCTTCAAGTCCGCTCTCAAAACTCACCTTTTCTCTCCTGCATAAAATCCTAACCTCACTCAACCCTCCCCTCTGCAGCCTGTCTCCGCTCGGAGGGAATCACATGGTTATAATATATAATTGTATGCTATGCTCTCTATAATTTTCCATTGCTTTTATTCTTGCTTTTATTGCTTTTATTCTTTCTCCCCATTTATAGCCATGCGTGGGTGTGTGTGTGTGTGTGTGTGTGTGTGTGTGTGTGTGTGTGTCTGTATGTGTGCGTGCGTGTGTGTGCGAGCGTGCGTGCCTGCGTGTGTGTCTGCTTCAGCGCTTAGATTTGATTTTATCAAGATTTTGCGCTATATAAATATTGTAATTATTATTATTATTATTATTATTTTCATCTTTTTGAATGCTGTTTTGGCTTGGCCAATTCTGCTGACTATTTCTGATATGCATCTGCTGTCTGGTCCACATGTGCTCCACTGCTCCACGCAAATCTGCTAGTGATGATCTGGCAGTCTTTTCGATCCTGCAGCTAAACATAAACACTATGTGTCTACAAGGTCTTGAGATGGGGAGAAGGAGGAGGGAAAGAACAGGACTTGTCAAACAATAAGCTGACACCACTAGAATGATTGGAGTATTACGATGGCCAGTGAATAGGCCAGTGAACAGGCCAATGAATGGCTAGTGAACAGGCCAATGAACACGCTAGTGAACAAGCTGGATGGCCAGTGAACAGGCCTATGAACAGGCTGAATGGCCAGTAAACAGGCGGGATGGCCAGTAAACACGCCAATGAACAGGCTGGATGGCCAGTGAACAGGCTAGATGGCCAGTGAACAGACTGGATGATCAGTGAACAAACTGTATGATCAGTGAACAGACTGAATGATCAGTGAACAAACTGGATGATCAGTGAACAGACTGGATGATCAATGAACAAACTGGATGATCAGTGAACAGACTGGATGATCAGTGAACAAACTGGATGATCAGTGAACAGTCTGGATGACCAGTGAACACGCTGGAAGATCAGTGAATAGACTGGATGGCCAGTGAAGAGGCTGGATGACCAGTGAAGAGGCTGGATGGCCAGTGAACAGTCTGAATGGCCAGTGAAGAGGTTGGATGGCCAGTGAACAGGTCAGTGAACAGACTGGATGACCAGTGAACAGGCTGGATGACCAATGAACAGGTTGGATGGCCAGTGAACAGGTAAGTAAACAGACTGGATGACCAGTGAACAGACTGGATGACCAGTGAACAGGCTGGATGGCCAGTGAACAGGCTGGATGACCAGTGAACAGGCTGGATGGCCAGTGAACAGGCTGGATGGCCAGTGAACAGGCTGGATGACCAGTGAACAGGCTGGATGGCCAGTGAACAGGCCAATGAACAGGCTGGATAGCCAGTGAACAGACTGGATGATCAGTGAACACGCTGGATGGCCAATGAACAGACTGGATGATCAGTGAACAGGCGGGATGACCAATGAACAGACTGGATGATCAGTGAACAAACTGGATGATCAGTGAACAGACTGGATGGCCAGTGAATAGGCGGGATGACTAGTGAACAGACTGGATGATCAGTGAACAAACTGGATGATCAGTGAACAGACTGGATGATCAGTGAACACGCTGGAAGATCAGTGAACAGACTGGATGACCAGTGAACAGACTGGATGATCAGTGAACAGACTGGATGATCAGTGAACAAACTGGATGATCAGTGAACAGACTGGATGATCAGTGAACAGACTGGATGATCAGTGAACAAACTGGATGATCAGTGAACAAACTGGATGATCAGTGAACAGACTGGATGATTAGTGAACAGACTGGATGACCAGTGAAGAGGCTGGATGGCCAGTGAAGAGGCTGGATGACCAGTGAAGAGGCTGGATGGCCAGTGAACAGTCTGAATGGCCAGTGAAGAGGCTGGATGACCAGTGAAGAGGCTGGATGGCCAGTGAACAGTCTGAATGGCCAGTGAACAGGTACGGTCGGATGGCCAGTGAACAGGTCAGTGAACAGACTGGATGAACAGTGAACAGGCTGTATGACCAGTGAACAGTCTGGATGACCAGTGAACAGGCTGGATGGCCAGTGAACAGGCTGGATGACCAGTGAACAGGTTGTATGGTCAGTGAACAGGTCAGTGAACAGACTGGATGACCAGTGAACAGGCTGGATGGCCAGTGAACAGGCTGGATGGCCAGTGAACAAACTGGATGATCAGTGAACAGTCTGGATTGCCAGTGAACAATCTGGATGGTCGGTGAACAGGCTGGAAGATCAGTGAACAGGCTGGATGGCCAGTGAACAGTTTGAATGGCCAGTGAACAGTCTGGATGGCCAGTGAACAGGCTGGATGGCCAGTGAACAGGCTGGATGGCCAGTGAACACAGGTCAGTTTTTATGTTGCAGGCTGGGATTGAACTCGAAACATTAGATCCCGAATCCAAGGCCAGTACCTCGACCAACAGGGCCAGTCTGCCACAAAACATTAATAAATAAAAAAAATATGACCTCCCTCCCTACTCTCCTCTCTCATCCCCTCCCTCACAGCCGAACAAAAGGAGACCTCCGTCCCTGAAATACACCTGGATTATTTGATCATATACAGTCCCTAAAACAGACATGGGCTACTTTATCATACAGTCTCTGAAACAGACAAGGGCTACTTTATCATACAGTCTCTGAAACAGACAAGGGCTACTTTATCATACAGTCTCTGAAACAGACAAGGGCTACTTTATCATACAGTCTCTGAAACAGACACGGGCTACTTTATCATACAGTCTCTGAAACAGACACGGGCTACTTTATAATACAGTCTCTGAAACAGACACGGGCTACTTTATCATACAGTCTCTGAAACAGACAAGGGCTACTTTATCATACATAGTCCATGAAACAGACATGGGCTACTTTATCATACATAGTCCCTGAAACAAACAAGGGCTACTTTATCATACAGTCTCTGAAACAGACAAGGGCTACTTTATCTTACAGTCTCTGAAACAGACAAGGGCTACTTTATCATACAGTCTCTGAAACAGACAAGGGCTACTTTATCATACAGTCTCTGAAACAGACATGGGCTACTTTATCATACAGTCTCTGAAACAGACACGGGCTACTTTATCATACATAGTCCATGAAACAGACATGGGCTACTTTATCATACATAGTCCCTGAAACAAACAAGGGCTACTTTATCATACACAGTCACTGAAACAGACATGGGCTACTTTATCATACACAGTCCCTGAAACAGACAAGGGCTACTTTATCATACACAGTCCATGAAACAGACAAGGGCTACTTTATCATACAGTCTCTGAAACAGACAAGGGCTACTTTATCATACACAGTCCATGAAACAGACATGGGCTACTTTATCATACATAGTCCCTGAAACAGACATGGGCTACTTTATCATACACAGTCACTGAAACAGACATGGGCTACTTTATCATACACAGTCCCTGAAACACACAAGGGCTACTTTATCATACACAGTCACTGAAACAGACATGGGCTACTTTATCATACACAGTCCCTGAAACAGACAAGGGCTACTTTATCATACACAGTCACTGAAACAGACATGGGCTACTTTATCATACATAGTCCCTGAAACAGACAAGGGCTACTTTATCATACACACCTGAAACAGACAAGGGCTACTTAATCATACACAGTCCCTGAAACAGACATGGGCTACTTTATCATACACAGTCCATGAAACAGACAAGGGCTATTTTATCACACACAGTCCATGAAACAGACATGGGCTACTTTATCATACACAGTCCATGAAACAGACACGGGCTACTTTATCATACACAGTCCATGAAACAGACAAGGGCTACTTTATCATACACAGTCCCTGAAACAGACACGGGCTACTTTATCATACACAGTCCATGAAACAGACAAGGGCTACTTTATCATACACAGTCCATGAAACAGACATGGGCTATTTTATCATACACAGTCCCTGAAACAGACAAGGGCTACTTTATCATACACAGTCCCTGAAACAGACACGGGCTACTTTATCATACACAGTCCCTGAAACAGACACGGGCTACTTTATCATACACAGTCCCTGAAACAGACATGGGTTACTTTATCATATATAGTCCCTGAAACAGACATGGGCTACTTTATCATACATAGTCCCTGAAACAGACAAGGGCTACTTTATCATACACAATCACTGAAACAGACATGGGCTACTTTATCATACACAGTCCCTGAAACAGACATGGGCTACTTTATCATACACAGTCGCATGAAACAGACATGGGCTACTTTATCATACACAGTCCATGAAACAAACAAGGGCTACTTTATCATACATAGTCCCTGAAACAGACAAGGGCTACTTTATCATACATAGTCCCTGAAACAGACACGGGCTACTTTATCATACATAGTCCCTGAAACAGACATGGGCTACTTTATCATACACAGTCCCTGAAACAGACACGGGCTACTTTATCATACACAGTCCCTGAAACAGACATGGGCTACTTTATCATACATAGTCCCTGAAACAGACATGGGCTACTTTATCATACATAGTCCCTGAAACAGACATGGGCTACTTTATCATACACAGTCCCTGAAACAGACACGGTCTACTTTATCACACATAGTCCCTGAAACAGACAAGGGCTACTTTATCATACACAGTCCCTGAAACAGACAAGGGCTACTTTATCATACATAGTCCCTGAAACAGACAAGGGCTACTTTATCATACACAGTCCCTGAAACAGATACGGGCTACTTTATCATACATAGTCCATGAAACAGACACGGGCTACTTTATCATACATAGTCCCTGAAACAGACACGGGCTACTTTATCATACACATTCCCTGAAACAGACATGGGCTACTTTATCATACATAGTCCCTGAAACTGTTTTGTCAGTCATGTTACCCTCCTCTCTCTCTCTCTCTCTCTGTCTCTCTCTCTCTGTCTCTCCCTCTCTCTTTCTCTCTCTCTTTTTCTCTCTGTCTCTCTTTCTCTCCCTCTCTCTTTCTCTCTCTCTCTCTTTCTCTCTGTCTGTCTCTGTCTGTCTGTCTGTCTCTTTTTTTCTCTCTCTCTCTCTCCCTCTTCCTCATCCCCCAGTCCTCTCCCACTCCATTTCAACACCATGCTAGCGCATACCGTTTTGCGCAGGCTCGAGGAGTCTGCCAGACAGGTTGCTGGGAATTATGACAGGAGGGCGTATTGAACTGTTCACGGACTATGCATCCGTCTTAATTTTTACAAACCACAAACTGGCAAAAAGATGGAGCTGATGGCGTCACAAACCAGCTCTTTTGTGGCCAAGCGGACCAGTCAGAAACTTCAGTGATGTCACCTCTTATCTCTTGGAACGACAGGAGACACGGCCGTCTACACAACTCCTCTGACCACCAAGTTCTATAGCAACTGACAGCCCTAAGGAGACACTGGAAAAGAAAAACCCCGGCCACATCCACCACCAGATATAACTTGATCATCCAGATGTTGAACGCAAGATTAAGGGGAAAAAAATCAAGGCTTTTTACCATAATTTGTTAAAGATGGAGACGTGAAGAGGGAGGAAACTCTTGTTTACTGTTACTTATTTATTTATTTATTTATTTATTTGTTTATTCATTTATCTATCTATTCCTATGTTATTTATTTATTCATTCATTTGTTCTTTTATTTATTTATTGTTTATTTATTCGTTTATTTATCTATTCGTTTATTCATTGATTTATCTATTTATTTGTTTATTGTGCGTGTCCCAGTTTTTACACAAAGTCATTGGCGTCGATCACACTCTGCTCATTCCAGCTCCATACCACCAACTCCCAGTTTGCTCAGCCTAGTCTAAGTGCCATGAAGCCATCGAAAGATCTCAAGCCGCTGACAGACCACCCACCAGAGATGTTCCTTATACATTCTGGTAACAAGAAACTCATTGACACACATTCGTCACGAGGAATGTTAAATAATCTTCTCCCCTCCCCCCCCCCCCCCCCCCCCGTCTTTTTCATTTAACCCTTTGACTCCCGTGCCCTTTCCACCAACAGCAAAAAACACACAAAAAAACAACAACAACAAAACAAACAAACAAAAACGTAACCCTTTGATTCCCTCACCCTATCCACATAACGGTGAGGGAATATAAAGGGTTAAGTTTTTACTTGACCAGCATGGTTTGACAACGCAGGATGCTGGTGGATAGGGTGCAGAAGTCAAAGGATTAAAGTGAGATTTGCCAATGCACGTGCTGCTCTGACCTGGAAGGTGGGAAGAAGACTGTGACAATAAGTCCCGGAGATTTTCGACAGAAGCACGCAGTCCTTGGTGATGACGTAATCGGTGGGCGTGTCCACGAGTGACGTAAACAGCCAGGTGACGTGACGGGTGGTGCTGCTGTGCCGACAGGTCAGGTTGTACGGTTCGTTTTCTGTCACCGACACTATGCCTTGCCCGCTGCACTGCCGAAGGGCAATGCCTGGATATAGATGAATAAAACAACAACAACAAGGTAATGCAGTCATCATCATCATCATCATCAGCAGCAGCAGCAGCAGCAGCAGCATCATAAGAGTAACAACAACAACAACAACAGCAATGACATCAACAACAGCAATAATGATAATAATGATAATGATGATGATAATGATAATACTGATAATAATAATAATTATAATAATAATAATAATAACAATAACAACAACAATGATTGATGATGATGATGATAAAAAACAACAATAACAACAACAACAAGAACATCATCAACAACAACAACAATAATAACAATGATATAATATTCATAATAGTAATGATAATGATAATTATAATTATAATAATAATAATAAAGATGATGATGATGATGATGGTGGTGATGATGATGATAACAATAACAATAATAATAATAAGAATAATGATAATAATAATAATAATAATAATAATGATAATAATAATAATGTAATGATAATAATAATATTAATAATAGTAATAATAAAGAAACTCTGTACATGTATGTACACGGGTTGGATTTCCACTTGGGAATGGGTTGGTACCGAAAGAACCATTATTCTGTCCTCCTTTCAGTGAATTTCTGGCGGTATCATTCTTTATGGAACGAGAGACAGATTGGAGAAAGGTGAGGTGAGATGATAGTTAACAGGCCCTTACATCTAGCATCTTTTGTTTGTTTATAGAACTAGAGACAGATTAGAGACAGACAAGGTGAGGAATGAGTTCACAGGCCTGTACATCTAGTAGTTTTTGTTGGTTTATAGAACTAGAGACAAATTGGAGACAGGCAAGATGAGTAGACAGTTGACATACCTGTACATCAAGTATCTTTTGTTTATAGAACTAGAGACAGATTGGAGACAGGCAAGATGAGTAGACAATTGACAGACCTGTACATCCAGTATCTTTTGTTAACAGAACTAGAGACAGATTAGAGACAGACAAGGTGGGGAGACAATTGACAGACCTGTACATCCAGTATCTTTTGTTAACAGAACTAGAGACAGATTGGAGACACACATGGTGAGGAGACAGTTTACAGGTCTAGTATCTTGTGTTTCTTTATAGATCCAGAAACAAATTGGAGACAGACAAATGAGTAGACAGCTGACAGGTCTGAATATCTAGTTTCTTTTGTTTGTTTATAGAACCAGAGACAAATTGGAGACATACAAGGTGAAGAGACGGGTTGACAGACCTGTACATCTAGTATCTTTTGTTTGTTTATAGAACTAGAGACAGATTGGAGACAGGTAAGGTGGGGAGACGGTTGACAGGTCTGAACATCTAGGGATTTTTTTGATGGAACTGGAGACAGATTGGAAAAAGACAAGGTGAGTAATCAGTTCACAGGCCTGTTACATCAGTATCTTTTGTTTGGTTATGGAACTAGAGGCAGATTGGAGAAAGGCAAGTTGAGGAATCAGTTCACAGGCCTTAGCATCTAGTATCTTTTGTTTACAGAACTGGAGACACATTGGAGACAGGCAAGCTCAGGAATCAGTTAACAGGCCTGTACATCTAGCTAGTATTCATTTTATGTTGGTTTATGGGAATAGAGACAAATTGGAAAAAGGCAAGGTGAGGGGTCAGTTGACAGGCCCTTACATTTAGTATCTTTTGTTTATAGAACTGGAGACAGATCGGAGACAGACAAGTTGAGGAGACAGGTGAGGCGTCTGTTCACAGGCCTGAGTATCTAGTATCTTTTGTTTACAGAACTGGAGACACTATGGAGACAGGCAAGCTCGGGAATCAGTTAAGAGGCCTGTAATCTAGCTAGTATTTATTTTATGTTGGTTTATGGGAATAGAGACAAATTGGAGAAAGGGAAAGGTGAAGGGTCAGTTGACAGGCCCTTACATCTAGTATCTTTTGTTTATAGAACCAGATACAGATTGGAGACAGACAATGTGAGGAGACAATTAACAGGCTTGTAATCTAGTATCTTTTGTTTATAGAACCATGGACAGATTGGAGACAGGTCAGGTGAGGAGACAGTTAACAGGCTTGTAATCTAGTATCTTTTGTTTATAGACCCATGGACAGATTGGAGAGAGACAATGTGAGGAGTCTGTTCACAGGTCTGTACATCTAGTATCTTTTGTTTATAGAACTGGAGACAGATCGGAGACAGGTCAGGTGAGGAGACAGTTAACAGGCTTGTACATCTAGTATCTTTTGTATATAGACCCATGGACAGATTGGAGACAGACAATGTGAGGAGTCAGTTCACAGGTCTGTACATCTAGTATCTTTTGTTTATAGAACGAGAGACAAACGAACCAACAGACAGAATTCAGTTTCAGTCGAAATTTTCAAGAAAAGGGCGTCTCTGAGCTGGATAATGTTCCATAATTATAATCATAAGTCGTTCTTGTATAGTGTAAGGATAAATACATACGGAGGGCCATGGTCGCCAACGCCATGCAGCAGGGCACCACTATTGTAAACTACTGATTACTACTACTACTGTAAACTACTAACTATTACTACTACTACCACTATTGTTGCTGCTGCTACTACTATACTATACTATACTGTACTATACTGTACTATACTGTACTATACTGTACTATACTGTACTATACTATACTATTCTATTTTATACTATACTATACTATACTATACTATACTATACTATACTATAATATACTATAATATGCTATACTATACTATACTAGACTTGACTAGACTAGACTATACTATACTAGACTGGACTAGACTAGACTAGACTAGACTAGATTAGACTAGACTACAAGAAGAATAACAGTACTTACCCTTCACAGCATGTAGTAGGCAGGTTGATATTGTTAGAAAATATATCCACCACATGGTCACACCAACACACAGTGAATATCACTTCGATCTGAATGATTGATTAACACCGTCACAAACACGCTACACAGTGGGCTCAATCTGATTTCACTCACGCAAAGAATTAAATAGATAGATAGATAGATAGATAGATAGATAGAGAGATAGATAGATAGATAGATAGACAGATAGATAGAGAGAGATAAATAAATAGATAGATAGATAAGTGAAGAAATAAATGAAGAAATAAATAAACGAAGAAATAAGTATAAAAAGAAATGAATAGATAAATAAACAAACGAACGAATAGATGATAAAACGAAAACCTTCTCAAGAGAAAACTGGAATAAATTTAATTATTTTCTGAATCCATGAAAATGTTGCTGAATCAGGCTGCTTTTCAGTTCTGTCCGAAACCATTCAGAGTTACTGTGGAACAGAAAAGAGAAACAGGTTTCAATTTAATTTCGATTCACCGAAAATTTGTTCGACGTCGCTAGAACAGATTCCGCTAAATGTTCATGTATTTTTGTTATTCGTTAAAGAGACATTGAAACGGCTTGTAGTTAAGACTTCAACAAATTGAAAACTAGCTGGTTCAAAATTAAACTGTATTTCAGTTGAAAGTTCCTTAGAACTGAACCCTGGTTTTAAACTGAATTTGACCCAGATCAAAATTTTCCCATATGTTTAGTGTAATGTGATATAATGTCACTTTTACTTCATTTTAATGTTCGTTGAAGAGAAAACAAATATGTTTTAATTTCAGTAAAAAGTTAGTCTGGTTTTGACTAATTACTGGGGAATCTGGTTTATTTTTAAATTCGAATTCATTGAAAACTTTTTTTGAAAAGAAAACAGAAAACGACTTTTGTTTATCACTTAGTTTTGTTGTGTACTCAGCTCAGTCGGGTTTGGATTACTTTTCAAAATCAAATTAAAAAAAAACAAACATCGCTAGACATTAAATAGAAACATGCTTCACTTATTTTCACCTATGTCAATCTTTACTGAATAAATCGGATTTTAGTTCTATTGCTAAATAGTAAACAGAAGCATGCTCTACTTATTTTCACCTATATCAATCTGTGCTGAATATATCGGATTTTAGTTATGTTTTAATCAAAATTTCCTGACGTAGAAAACTGATGATTTTCTTTTACTCTTCTTGTTCTTTTTTTTTTTTTTTTGTGCAAGTTCTCGACAAAGAAGCAAGATGGTTCCAGAGGGAGTAAAGGAGGCAGTCTATATCACCGCAAGGAACCCCACCCTCAAACGTGACCGGGGCCGACACAACCTGCCATCGGTGTACTCCTCACTTATTCATCGCACTGTCGTGAGTTCGCTCACGGCGGTGCGTACTGAAGCCAGTTCTCAATCCAGCACTTACGCTGAAGAAGTCGGCCGGATCGCCGATGAAAGCTACGCAGTAAGTAGCCTTCTTACTGAGAGACATGTTTAGCTAGGTAGCCATTATCTTGGGGTTTATTTTTTATTGTTCTTCTTCTTTCTGTACTTCTTTTTGTTCTCTTGATCTTGTTCTTCTTCTGACTCTTCTTCGTTTTGTTCTTCTTCTTATTATTCTAAGTTTTGTTCTTCTTCTTTCTTTCTTTCTTTCCTTTCCTTCTTCTTCTTCTACTACTACCACTACTACTATTTCTTCTTCTCTTCTTTTACCGAACACCAAACTCGAAATGGTTTCATTTCAACCTACGTTTCATCCAAACTGCGCTGAACACAAAAGTATAAGGACCTTGATTTCATATCATTGCCGTCTTACAACGCCTGGACACTGTGGCACATGACGAAGAAGAATGGAATAGATCATTCTCGCACGAAGCGTCACATCCTGACACACAGAAAAGAGTGGACACAAGCGTTCACAGTATGTCTGCCTGGCCACAAGTGTACACACAATTTCTCCGCTAAGCAGACTAAAAAGAAACGTTTGCCTTGCTGCAATGAATACATCCCAGACGTCCTCTTGGAATGTTTGCTTTCAATTCAGGATGGTGTACCGTCATTTTTCTCTCAATGCATCATTTTTAACTCCCTCCCTTCCTCCCTCCCTCCATCCATCCTTCTCTGACTCTCTCTCTCTCTCTCTCTCTCTCTCTCTCCCCTCCCTGACTCTTGGTTGTCTCCCTTGAGAAAGGTCCTTCACAGTTTGAGATACTCGTCTGCATTTGTTTTTGTTCAGGCTCTTATCCATCTGTTACATTCTTTCTTAATCCATTCTTTATTGAATTTCCTATTTCTTCAGTTTCCTTCTTGGTTTCTGTGTCAGTTTGTTCTTCATTATCTGTATATCTTTCCCTGAGCCTGACATTTCCAGGATCCCGTCTGTTACCCGTGGTTCTGGCAGTTCTCTCCTTAGTATTTCATCAGCCGTTTCTGCTGTCACCTCAATGAACTTCAGTAGTCAAGGCTTCACTAAAGCATGTTCATCATACACTCACACTTACAAATGTGCCAGCTACCACTACTACACCAGTCACCAGTCATCGTGGTGTAGTGGTTAACGCAACAGACTACTGACTGGAAGGTTGGGGGTTCGATTCCCCATCATCCCTTAAAAAATATACTATTGTGGGATTTTTCGGCTCTAACCAGCTCATACCCAAAGTTGGGCGTGCTATGGGCTCATTGGGAAGACTGGTGACCACACAGTCGAGTCTCATCCACTTCACAGATGCGTCATTAAGGGTGTTGCTCAAATTTCTGACCAGCACCGCAGGTGTCTGTATCTCGCGGGCTTGTTTGATGCCAGGATATGTTATGATAGTAAGCGTAGAGTACAGCCCTCTCACACAGTCTCAATCATAGAAGGTACTTCATAGCATCATGATTATCATCCTCATCGACATCATCATCGTATTGTAAGAAAAAAAACTTGTGCCGGCTTCTGTGGCCATTAAAGTGGCATAGAAAATGAGACGGAAAAAAAAAAATAAGGTGAGCATAAAGGTAAGCTCCTTGAATGCGATGATCCTTAAAAAAAAACCTACTACATCAGTCATCAAAGCGAAGTGGTTAACTCAACATAAAACAGATAGACAGGACGTAGGTTCGGATCCCCATTGGGTAAAATCAAATCATTGTGGGATTTTTCGGAGCTAATCAGCTCCTTCTCAGAGTTGAACGTGCTTTTTTGTTTACAGGGAAGACTGGGATCACACATTGTAGTCTCATTCACTTTATGGATGCTCATTGAGATAGATAGATAGCTAGCTAGTAGCTAGCTAGATAGATAGATAGATAGTAATAGATAGATAGATAGATAGATAGATAGTAGATAATAGATAAAGGGTAGACAGATAGATAGATTGATTGATTGATTGATAATTTATTGATAGATTGAGATAGATAGATAGATAGAAAAGATAGATAGATAGGTAGATAGATAGATAGATTGATTGATGATTGATTATGATAGATTGATTATAGATTGATGATAGATGTAGTAGATAGATAGATAGATAATTGATTCATGATTGATTGATAGATTGATTGATAGATGGATAGATAGATAATAGATTGATTGAGATAAATAGATAAAGATATGAATAGATGGATAGATAGATATATAATAGATAGATAGATCTAATAGATAGAAGATAGTATAGATAATAGACAGATGATAATAATAGTAGATAGATAGATAGATTGATTTATTGATAGATAGATAGATTGATGATAGATAGAAAGATAATAATACATAGATAGATAATAATAATAGATGAAATATAATAGATAGATAGACAGATAGATAGATAGATGGAAGATAGATACATACATAGATGATAATAGATAGCTAGATACATACATACATACATACATACATTCAACATACATGCATACATACATACATACACACACATACATACATACATACATGTACACACACACATACATACAACATACATACATACACACATACATACACACATACATACAAACACACAAACATATTACATACATACACACATACACACATACATACACACAATCATACAGACAGGCAGACAGACAGACAGATGGACAGACATAGAATCAGGCGATTTGCATACATACACACACATACACACAGACACACAGACAGACACACAGACAGGCAGATATGCAGGCACGTAGACAGATGGACAGACACAGAATCAGGCGATTTATGTATGTAGCAAATTATTCATAGGCGTTTAAAGCCTGGAAGAAACGAAACGTTTGCTTTACACCTACAAGAAGTGCGTGCAAATAGACATGAAGGAGAGGCAGTGTTTGTAGTCTGCTGTCTATGAAACACCCTGCTAAAACACACATATACACACACACACATACACAACCACACACACAACACACACACACACACACACACACACACACCACACAACACACACACAGAGACACACTCAGAGAGAGAGACACACACATACACACACACGCACGCGCACATACATACACACACAGACACACGCACACGCACGCACACACTCAGACACACGCACACACACACACACATACACACACACGCACGTTCACACACATACACACATACACTCAACACATATATACATACACTCACACACACTCACACACACTCACACAACAGACACACACACACCATATATAATGTATGTATATATAAATTATGTATATACATACATTACACACACACACGTCCACACACACATATACATGTACATACATACTATATATATATATATATATATATATGTGTGTGTGTGTGAGTGTGTGTACACACACACACACACACACATACACACACACACAATATATATATATATATATATATATATATAATATATATATATATATATATATGTGTGTGTGTGTGTGTGCGTATATATACATATATACACCACACACACACACACATACACATACACGTACACATACACATACGCACACAAAGACACAGGCACACACACACACACACACACACACACACACACACACACACACACACATACACACACACATACACACACAATACACATTCAGACATCATTCACACACACACACACACACACACACACACACACACACACACACACACCACACACACACACACAGACATTCACACACATACATACGTACACACAACACACATATATACATACACTCACACACACTTGCACACGCACACACAGACACAGACACAGATACACTACATACGATACACATACACACACACATACACTTACACACATACACACACATACATATACACATACACGCGCGCGCACATGCACACACATACATTCAGAGACACAGACACACACACACACACATACACACATACACACACAACACACACAGAAACATACATTCACATGCATACACACATACACAAACAGACACATATATACATACACTCACTACACTCACACACGCACACACACACATACACACACTACATGCATACACATACACTCAAACACACACTTACACACACATGTACATACACGCATACAACACACACACACACACACACACACTCACACACAGACACACACACAGACACAGACACGCACACTACATACTACACACACACATACACTTACACTTACAACACACACACACACACACACACACACACACACACAACACACACACACACACACACATACACAACACACACATACATACATACACTCACACACACACAGACACACACACATACACAACACACACACATACATACACATACACTCACACACATAAACACTTACACACACACACACACATGTATATGCACGTATTCACACACACACTCACACATACACACACACACATCAACAACACACACACACACACACACAGACATACGTTCACACACACACACATACACTCAACACACACATACATACATACACTCACACACACACACACACATACACACAAAAGCACACACACATACACACACACACACATACAGACACACACACACATACAGACACACCACACACACATACACACACACCACACCACACACACACACACACCACACACACATGTCCTGGGATGTCACAAAGACAAGTGGGTAGTAGTGGGAATGACAAAGGCTAGTGGCGGAGAGTCCGTATGTACAAAAACCTGATGGAAGGTAACGGGAAATCACAACATATCGTCCCAATATAATGATGGCAAGCCGAAAAACGCAACAGAGGACACAAAAAGTATAAAAGAAAGGACCCAAAATACTAAAACTGTTTCCGCACATCACATTTCCCCAAAGCCAAAACTGTACCCAACACATCACATTTCCCCAAAGCCAAAACTGTACCCAACACATCACATTTCCCCCCAAAGCCCCCCCCAAAACTGTACACGGCTGTTTCAGTAGCTCCCCTTTTCGCCTTTTAGTTGGTCAGCCAGCCTTGCACCACATGTCAGATATCAGATGTCTGCCCTTACCCCTTAGCCATGTGTTTCCGCATTCCTTAGTTTAGTGGCAAGGGAAACAGAGGATTAACACTGCGCTGTACAGTGATTAAGCCATTTTATCATCGACTTTGGTGTTGTGTAGAACGAAATTCTGCACTATTTGTCAAGTCATTTTTTTGAATCATTATTGTTTATTTATCATTTGACCGAGTGCAGCTAAAAATTATTTATTTAGTTATGTAGTGTGTGTGTGTGGGTGTGTGTGTGTGTGTGTATGTGTGTGTGTGTGTGTGTGTGTGTGTGTGTGTGTGTGTGTGTGTGTGTGTGTGTGTGTGTGTGTGTGTGTGTGTGTGTGTGTGACTCAGTTTCGACGTTTTATTTAGATTTTTTATACTGAAACTGTTTTTTTGTTCAGTCATTCGTTGTTGTTGTTGGTGGTGGTGGTGGTGGTGTGGTGTGTGTGTTTGTCGTATTTTAGTAGTTGTGCGTGTGTATCTGTGACAGAAGTGGTAATAAGAACTGGCAAATGGATGTCTGCTGGTTCTGTATTAAAAGGCAGTTAGTGTTGAGGCTACGTAAGCCTGTATAGTCAGCCTCTGCATTGTGTGAAAGAAGGCTGCTGCCTTGTACTCTGAGAGAAGTCTGTGCCATATCAAAGTGACGGGATGCTTACTAAACAAGCTGATAGCGATCCTTGCGGACGACTAAACACTTATTAGGTAAGTTTGGTGTTGTCCACACACATGCAGCTTACATCTCTGAAAATATGAACGTTGTAAAACTGCAGGTGCATGAACAGTTTGTCATTTAAATTGGATTTTTTATTTAACATATGTGGTTTTCTTCTGTCAGTCATCTGATCTTTGCAAGCAAAACAGCTGTTATATCTCATTTAATTCTGCATGCCTGATATCAGTTTCTACATGAGCCATTCCTGCGTTTGGTTATATTGTTCATATTTCTCTTGGTGAAACTCAGACTTTGTAATTTAATGTTTTCACAACCTACCCATGTACAGCAACGCTATAAAAAGTTAATGGCCTTGCTACGAATCTCGTATCACGGACACCTGCGGTTCCCTTTTGACAGCTCAGCGCGTTGCACTCACACACTGCTCTGTGCAGAGCACTCAACTGGCTAGCTGCCACTTGAGAGTCCACATCTGGTTATCCCCCTCTCCTCCACCACTCCTGCTCTCAAAATAAAATCTTGCTCGGGAACAGCTGTGTGTACCCAACACATCACATTTCCCCAAAGCCAAAACTGTACCCAACACATCACATTTCCCCAAAGCCAAAACTGTACCCAACACATCACATTTCCCCAAAGCCAAAACTGTACCCAACACATCACATTTCCCCAAAACCAAAACTGTACCCAACACATCACATTTCCCCAAAGCCAAAACTGTACCCAACACATCACATTTCCCCAAAGCCAAAACTGTGCCCAACACATCACATTTCCCCAAAGCCAAAACTGTACCCGACACAAAGGACATAACTCTTGAGAGTCACGTAGGAATTATCTCCCAAGTTGTCAAACTTCTCAAATCTAACACAGTTTGCGATACCCATTCAGCTAGCATAGAAGCAGATACAAAGCACAAAAACAGTAAGCTCAGAACACTCCTCAAAAAAGGATCGCCCAAGCCTACCTTTATACTCTGCAACTACCCTACACACAACTATGAAAGAGGAGAGAAATACATACAATATATTGGTCTTATGTTCAAGATTGACATAGTCTTTTATTCTTGAACTGACCAAACACACACACATAGACAAGACAGAACATATATAGCGTTGCTTCCAAGGCATATATGTAATACCAAAGAAATAAGAGGGAAGCAGGGAGAATTTTTATAATATCAACCAAAGGACATAACTCTTGAAAGTCACGTAGGAATTATCTCCCATGTACCCAACACATCACATTTCCCCAAAGCCAAAACTGTACCCAACACATGTGCCCAACCACCAATCCCGAGAGAAAGTCTGTAAAACTTTCTAGACCAGTCGCCGTGGTGTAGTGGTCAATGCAACGGATTGCAGACTGGAAGGTTGTGGGTTCGAATCCCCATCAGTCCCTTCAAAAATATACCAGTGTGGATTTTTCAGCTCTAACCGGCTCCTACCCAGAGTTGGGCATGCTATGGGCTCATTGGGAAGACTGGGACCACACAGTCGAGTCTCATCCACTTCACGGATGCGTCATTGAGGGTTTTTGCTCAAATTTTCTGACCAGCACCACAGATGTCTGTATCTCTCGGGCCTGGTTGACGCCAGGATATATTATGATAGTGAGAGTAGAGTACAGCCCTGTCACGCAGTCTCAATCCTAGATGGAACTCCATGGCGTCATGATTATCATCCTCATCGACATCATCATCATCGCATTATAAAAACTGTTCCAGCTTCTGTGGCCATTGAGGTGGCATAGAAAATAATGGGACGAAAAAAAAAAGAAAAAAAGAAAAAAAAAAAGGTAAGCACAAAGGTAACCTCCATGAGTGCGATGATCCTAACAAAAAAAAAGGAAGAAGAAAATATACGACTTTCTAGAACACCTAATGGTGAATGGACCAGTAAGCCAGAAAATGATAGGAAGAGAATAACGAAAGCAAAGGAGAAAGACAGAAACACAGAAGATGGCAGGAAAAGAGAAATCTCTCGCACAGAATTTGCAGAATGTGGAGATACCATTTATACTGAAAGAACCCCCGAAATCCCCACGGAGGTAAGTTGAAAGTGACAGAGAACAGAACTGAAACGTTTCAGTCGATGGAGATTAAAACTGTAAGGCCAAGGTGATGAATTTATGCGTAAAGAGCTGAGGATCAACAGCAACGCTAAGTTCTTGTCTTGGCCAGAAAGTATGATAGAGTTGTCACCTAGTTGGATAGAACAAACTGTTTTTTTAAATTTTTTTTATGGAAGTCTTGTGCTTGGTGCCAAAAAGTTTTGCTTAAGTCTTATATCCATTGTGGCCGGAAACACACTATCAAAGGAAAAACAAGAGCTATCATTAATCAGACTAACGTTGGTTTCATCTCAAAAGTAACACTGCACAGACTTTTACTGCATGGAATGGAAATGGAAAGTGTTTGTGCTTTTCCTGGAACAGAGATAAAGGAAAAGTGAAGAAAAGAAACAGACAACAGAAGAACAAGCAACTTTGCCAAACCGTCCGTGTGTGTTCGTGGGCTGTTTGTGGATTGCTATCCAGATATGTCTATAAGTTTATCATTATGTATGTATGAGTGTCTCCTCTTTGCTGGTGGTGTTGTTGTTGTTGCTGTTGTTGTAGCTGTTGTTGTCGTCCATCATGCTGTGTCGATATGGGTGTGTTTGTATGAATGTATGTGAATATATCTGTGTGCAGGCATGTGGATATATGTATGTATTTACTGTTATTTGTTATTTTCATCTCTTACCTGTTCATGTATCTACATACTCCTTTATTTTGTATGTATTTATTCACCTACTTACTTCTCATTCACTTACTCACTCATTCACTAGCTTGCTTGCTTACTTACTTGCTTACTTACTTGCTTACTGACTTACTTTCTTACTTACTTACTCACTCACTCACTTACTTACCTATCTATGATTAATAAGATATTCTCTTCACCTAGTTGATAGCTGAGCATTTGGGCATTGACTGGTGGGGGGGGGGGGGGGGAGGGGTCTGTCATGTGTGACGAGTTTATACAGAATAGCTAGTTGTGTTGTGATTCAGACCTTTAATTATTTATTTATCTGCTTTATATATATATCTTCCTTTTTGAAGGTAAGATACACAGACACACAAGTCATTTACATGTAACCTAAGATTATTCCAGTGGTAGGCTGATAAAATACCGGTATAAAATACAGACTAGGTAAAACATAATCTAGGTAGGGCCTCAGGACCTGGCCAGCTCATGGGTTTATGTGCAGGCTTAACTCACTCGGTACGACGGAACGCTATAGCGGTCGTGAGGAAAGGCACGGTTCCGTACGACGGAACGCTATAGCGGTTTCGATAATTAAAATTTTTTAGACGCTCCCCTTGAAATCCTGCACGCCTACCATAGCCACACTGGTCACTGCAAACATGTCAAGGGTCAAAGGGAAAGTTACTTCGTGAGATTCCGTAGCCATACACTCGTCGGGAAACGATTGACTTCGGTACCCTACACGAATGGCTAATCTGCATTCGTGTCTAAAATGGCGTCGCAGGCGAGTACGAGTTTTCGAACAAAGTAGATCGCGACGGCGGCGTTTTACTGCTGCTGAAGTGATTGAAGTGCTTCAGACTGAAGGATTGGACATCGAGGAGTATGATGAAGATAGTGATGAAAGTGTATCAGGTAATCTTGTAGAATAGAATACGAAAATAATTGGAGCTAATTTCACGCACTTATACGGGTGTTTTCGGTTCTGCTGGATGTAAAGATACGTAAGACACCCTTACCTACTCACTTTGACCAGTCCTTCCCCACAAACATGCACAAAATATCCCTGAATGACTGGCGACCACAGCTCCAGCAGTCACCTGCACGCCATATTTATAGACAACTCCCCACTAGTGATGACGTTGTGCCCATGTGATCAGCAACCAAAATGGCGTGCAGGTGACTGCTGGAGCTGTGGTCGCCAGTCATTCAGGGATATTTTGTGCATGTTTGTGGGGAAGGACTGGTCAAAGTGAGTAGGTAAGGGTGTCTTACGTCTCTTTACATCCAGCAGAACCGAAAACACCCGTATAAGTGCGTGAAATTAGCTCCAATTATTTTCGTATTCTATTCTACAAGATTACCGTGTATCAAGTGATGGAAGCTGCCAGCAAGGAGGAACTGACAGTGACCCAGTTTCAGACGACAGTGAAGTGGGAGAGGGTGGTGGGCGTACACGTCACGAGAGGCGAGCGGTCAGCGGGTCAAGCACAATGAAACGCATGTCTGATGGAGGTTTCATTCACTTTCCTATGCATGACTGGCACGAAGATTTTAGTTTTTCTCCCATTGTGCCTCTGTTCTCTGGCTTTAAGGCTTGTGCCATGATCACCATACACGTGGCACCTGTGACGGTAGTGCACATGGAATTTGCACAGAGCGCGGAGACGTCATCTTGAGAAACTGTAACTGAAACTATCTCCATTCAAGTGTAGCTTGTTTTGTGTGTATGATCCATGTCTGGATCTCAACATAACAGTCGAAAGTTTTTTGGGGGGGAAAAAAGAGTTGAAAGATTTACCAAGGACGTCCTGTTGTGAAGTAGGGAGTCACTAGGACAGAAATTGTATTTGGTATATGCTACGTGATGACATTGCAAAGTGGTGCAACGTAGAGTGTGAAGAGAATAGAGAGTGTGTGCACAACTAGACAGAGTGTGAAGAGAACTAGAGAGTGTGAAGAGAACTAGAGAGTATGTGAAGAGAACTAGAGAGTGTGTGAAGAGAACTAGAGAGAGTGTGAAGAGAACTAGAGAGAGTGTGAAGAGAACTAGAGAGTGTGTGAAGAGAACTAGAGAGTGTGTGAAGAGAACTAGAGAGTGTGTGAAGAGAACTAGAGAGAGTGTGAAGAGAACTAGAGAGTGTGAAGAGAACTAGAGAGAGTGTGAAGAGAACTAGAGAGTGTGTGAAGAGAACTAGAGAGAGTGTGAAGAGAACTAGAGAGTGTGTGAAGAGAACTAGAGAGTGTGAAGAGAACTAGAGAGTGTGAAGAGAACTAGAGAGTGTGTGAAGAGAACTAGAGAGTGTCTGAAGAGAACTAGACAGTGTGTGAAGAGAACTAGAGAGTGTGTGAAGAGAACTAGACAGTGAAGAGAACTAGAGAGAGTGTGAAGAGAACTAGAGAGTGTGAAGAGAACTAGAGAGTGTGTGAAGAGAACTAGAGAGTGTGTGAAGAGAACTAGAGAGTGTGTGAAGAGAACTAGAGAGAGTGTGAAGAGAACTAGAGAGTGTGAAGAGAACTAGACAGTGTGTGAAGAGAACTAGAGAGTGTGTGAAGAGAACTAGAGAGAGTGTGAAGAGAACTAGACAGTGTGTGAAGAGAACTAGACATGTGTGAAGAGAACTAGAGAGAGTGTGAAGAGAACTAGAGAGAGTGTGAAGAGAACTAGAGAGTGTGAAGAGAACTAGAGAGAGTGTGAAGAGAACTAGAGAGAGTGTGAAGAGAACTAGAGAGAGTGTGAAGAGAACTAGAGAGAGTGTGAAGAGAACTAGAGAGAATGTGAAGAGAACTAGAGAGAGTGTGAAGAGAACTAGAGAGAGTGTGAAGAGAACTAGAGAGAGTGTGAAGAGAACTAGAGAGAGTGTGAAGAGAACTAGAGAGTGTGAAGAGAACTAGAGAGTGTGAAGAGAACTAGAGAGAGTGTGAAGAGAACTAGAGAGAGTGTGAAGAGAACTAGAGAGAGTGTGAAGAGAACTAGAGAGAGTGTGAAGAGAACTAGAGAGAATGTGAAGAGAACTAGAGAGTGTGTGAAGAGAACTAGAGAGAGTGTGAAGAGAACTAGAGAGAGTGTGAAGAGAACTAGAGAGAGTGTGAAGAGAACTAGAGAGAGTGTGAAGAGAACTAGAGTGTGTGAAGAGAACTAGAGAGAGTGTGAAGAGAACTAGAGTGTGTGAAGAGAACTAGAGAGAGTGTGAAGAGAACTAGAGAGAGTGTGAAGAGAACTAGAGTGTGTGAAGAGAACTAGAGAGAGTGTGAAGAGAACTAGAGAGAGTGTGAAGAGAACTAGAGAGAGTGTGAAGAGAACTAGAGTGTGTGAAGAGAACTAGAGAGAGTGTGAAGAGAACTAGAGAGAGTGTGAAGAGAACTAGAGAGTGTGAAGAGAACTAGAGTGTGTGAAGAGAACTAGAGAGAGTGTGAAGAGAACTAGAGAATGTGTGAAGAGAACTAGAGAGAGTGTGAAGAGAACTAGAGAGAGTGTGAAGAGAACTAGAGAGAGTGTGAAGAGAACTAGAGAGAGTGTGAAGAGAACTAGAGAGTGTGAAGAGAACTAGAGAGAGTGTGAAGAGAACTAGGGAGAGTGTGAAGAGAACTAGAGAGAGTGTGAAGATAACTAGAGAGTGTGTGAAGAGAACTAGAGAGAGTGTGAAGAGAACTAGAGAGAGTGTGAAGAGAACTAGAGAGTGTGTGAAGAGAACTAGAGAGTGTCTTAAGAGAACTAGAGAGTGTCTTAAGAGAACTAGAGAGTGTGAAGAGAATTACAGAGTATGAAGAGAAGGAGACAAAGTACAGAGCTTTGGGGAACCCCATGTGTATGTTTAACTGGCTGGGATGGAGGCTAATTTACCACTGTGAGCGATCATACAGGAATACCCACACAAGGAAAGAGAGCATCACCTTTCAACAGCGTCAGCTACAATGAGAAGAGGAGCATCATCAGGGCGCTTTCCATGCCGAGACGACACAGGGATGACTACCACCTGTTGTCTAGAGAGCAGCAGGTTGTCCTGGTGAGGTTGCGCACTGGTCACAATAGGCTGAACAGCCACATGTACCGCAAACTGAAGCTGGCACCCTCCCCAACCTGTCCCTGCGGTCAGAAGACCAAACCACGGAGCATATACACCAAATATGTCCCTTCACCAGGTGGCAAGACAGGACGTGTGGCCGACACACACTCCGCTGACAACCAAACTTCATGGCTGCAGACAGGAGCTGGAAAAGACGGCTGCATTCATCGCCCGGACTCAGATGATTGTGTAGCAGCGTACTCCAAGAAGAAGAAAAAGAAGATTCCGAAAGTGTGTTCAGATTGAGCCTCCTACACAGCAGGTGGCAGCAAACTGTGGCCTGAAAAAAGCTGTGACATCCCGAGCATGGAAGTGAGGTCTGCTGGACGGGGCGAATGACTGAGAGTGCACAGTAGATCTTCCACAATGAAAACATAAACACCCAAAAACCATCAGCAGAGTGACGTAAGACCAGACTTAGTTCTCCAATCCCTTTCACCAAAACAAGTGATTCTGATCGAACTCACTGTGACGCATGAAAATAGAATGAAGGAAGCCCACATCTACAAGAGTGAAAAGTATGCCAGTCTAGCCAGCAACTTGAAGACGTTTGGCTTTCAAGCCAAAGTCCTCGCCATAGAGGTTGGAGCAAGAGGATTGATAGGCACATCAGCCTATGACCTCATGAAGCAGCTCTCGATTTCGGGGAGACAGAGGACCACAGCCTAAAGGCAATGGCAGAAGCAGCGGAAAATGATTTTTCAGCTGGATCTGGACCTGCAGGAACAAAATTAATATGAACTTCATAAGGTTTACAATTCCCCCATATGTTGCTGATGACCAATAAGTAAATCTGTCACAAGGGTGACTTGGCAACGAGACACCCGAACTCCTGGGATGCGCGGGTTTGAACCAGGTCAAGGACAAATTTTTAAGTGACTGACTTTCATCCTGTTACGTATACTCACATTCAATTGTCTCAAACCACTACATGGCCCAAACGAGGGAGTTAACAATCGCTATCGTTTGAAAGTCGACCAGGACAGGGCAGTTTTTACTCTCGTAAACTTCCTTCTACCTAATCTCTCTTTGGACCTCCCTAAAGTGAAAACCATGACAAAAGCTCTACAGAAGACCGTAGAGAAAGCAAGTCATTGGATCTGGTTGAAGAGAGAGGACATCTCCTGGAGCGAGTCCTGACGGTTGATGGCAAAGGCATACAGTCGAACTGGCAGGGAGACCTCACATCGGTGAGGGGGCTCGGTGCGTCATTGAAGCTGTAGAGAGGAAGAGCCCGAAACAGCGACGCATTCTCTCCTGATGATCTCCACGCCAGAGTCCGGCCCTCGGAGTTTTCGACTGTTAGCAGTGTAAGCTGTTTTCAATGATTTTCAATGATTTACACACACGCGCGCGCGCGCGCGAGCACACACACACACACACACACACACATACAGAGAGATTTTTCTAGTACATGAAGTAACTTTGCAAACATGTTCCCAATAACATCCAACATCATCGTTCATTTAATTCTCTGTGTTCACGCTGACCATGACAGAAGGGCGTTACCCACATGAAACATGGCTACATGTGATGGGTCAGCCACCTGTGCTGTTATCAGCAGGGGGTAAGGGCGGTGTCCTCAGCAACGTCCCAGGGGCCCAAACCACAACCATCAGTGCCCTACAGGCAAACACTGCAGTAACTAACAAGAAAGAAACAGAGGAACTCACACCAGTCGCCGAGGTGTAGTGGTTAACGCAACGGACTACCGACTGGAAAGTTGTCGGTTCAAATCCCCTATCAGTTCCCTTCAAACATTGTTGTGGGATTTTTCGGCTCTAACCTGCTCATACCCAGAGTTGGGCGTGCTATGGGCTCATTGGGCAGGCTGGGACCACACATTCGAGTCTCATCCACTTCACGGATGTGTCATTGAGGGTGTTGCTGAAATCTTCT
>JAPXFY010000029.1:45853448-45858448 GCA_030674185.1 Monoplex corrugatus
CTCTTTTCACTTGAATCTTGTAAGAAAATTTCCAGTTTTAAGTCCACGTACAGAGAAGTTTCAGTTTCTGAAAATGACGTGTCCGTGCTCGGAACGAATTTGCATGAGCACTAATGTCAAAAGTGCCACGTTTAATTTTTTGTCTAACTGTGTGTAACAGTAAGTAAATACAGATGATAGCCACTCCCATGGTTGTCTGTTGCTCTCCATGACCAGTCGCCGTGGTGTAGTGGTTAACACAACGGACTACTGACTGGAAGGTTGTGGGTTCGAATCCCCATCAGTACCTTCAAAAATCATTGTCGGATTTTTTGGCTCTAACTGGCTCCTACCTAGTTGGGCGCTCTGGGCTCATTGGGAAGACTGGGACCACACTGTCGAGTTTCATCCACTGCACGGATGCATCATTGAGGGTGTTGCTCAAATCTTCTGACCAGCACCGCAGGTGTCTGTATCTCTCGGGCCTTGTTGACGCCAGGATATATTGTGATAGTAAATGTAGAGTACAGCCCTGACACGCAGTCTCAATCCTAGATGGAACTCCATAGCATCATGATTATCATCCTCATCGACATCATCATCATCGCATTGTAAAAAACAAAAACAAAAAACAAACTCTGTAAACTTCTGTGACCATTAAGGTGCCACAAAAAAATAGGATGGGATAAAAAAGGGTGAGCGCAAAGGTAACCTCCCTGGGTGCGGTGATCCTGGGAAAAAAAAAAAAGCACAGATGTTAGCCACTCCCATGGTTGTCTGTTGCTCTCCATGACATTTTTGTCAAGTGGCTTAATAGTACTATAGATATTTAAACCACTTGGCCAGTCTTCCTCGTGCGTTGCACCAGGCACGATCCATTTACGTCAGCCATACCTCTTGCTTATATGTTTGTCCATTCAGTCGTTCATCTGCTTATATTTTCTCTCATGCACTCTTTAATAGTAAGATACTTTACACTCCAAAAACTTCTCTCAGCTAGTGCATCCTAATAATTGTTTTAGCCCTGGACCCTCTTCAGGATAAAGTGACATCAATGTGGTATGACGTTTTTTCAGATTGCAGAATTCATCTCACTTCCCCTCTGACATCATATTTATCACAAACATATTATGAGGTGACCGGGGCCGACACAACCTGCCATCGGTGTACTCCTCACTTATTCAGTCGCACTGCCGTGAGTTCGCTCACGGCGGTGTGCACTGAAGCCAGTTCTCAACCCAGCAGTTGCGCTGAAGAAGTCGACCGGATCGCCGATGAAAGCTACGCAGTAAGTAGCTTTTTTGTCACTGAGAGACAGGTTCAGCCAGGTAGCCATTACATTATGATGTCATTTTAGTCCTTTTCTCCCACAAGACGAAGCAGCAGGGAAGTTTCAGTCTTTTTCTCCTAATTTTTGTATTTGGCGTTTATTCATTTGTGATCGTACGTTTTCGCTTGACAAAGGCAAGCTGGCCGAAAATTTGCACCTGTCTTGTCTGGTTGTATCATATAAGCGTTCTGATTTTGTTTGTTTGTTCCTGTTTGCTTAAACGCTGACAGTCACACTTGTTGTGGACTTCCTCGTTCTGGATGTGGTGGTGGAAATGATATCACAATGAAAATTGAACTCAGTCGGTCAGTCGGCCGATGGTTCGATTTCTTTGTGATAAGGCTTGTTGTCGAGTTGCTGCGTCGGCGTACGTCCGCATATGTATGAGAGAGCATTTGTACGTGCCTGTGTTCTGTTCTGTTGTGTGTGTGTGTGTGTTGTGTGTGTGTGTGTGTGTGTGTGTGTGTGTGTGTGTGTGTGTGTGTGTGCATGTGTGTGTGTGTGTGTCTTTGTGTGTGTGTGTGTGTGTGTCTGTCTGTCTGTCTGTCTGTGTCTGTGTCTGTGTGTGTCCGTGTCTGTGTATGTTTATGTCCGTCTGTGTTTGTGTATGTCTGTCTCTCCCTGTGTCTCTGTCTCTCTGTCTCTGTGTGTGTATCTCTCTCTCTGTCTCTCCCTCTGTGTTTCTCTCTGTCTCTGTCTCTTTCTCAGTTCTGTCTGTCTGTCTCTTTCTCTCTCTGTGTCTCTGTCTCTGTCTCTGTCCCCCCTCTCTCTGTCTCTGACTCTCTCTCTTTCTGTCTGTCTCTGTCTGTCAGTCTGTCTGCCTGTCTGTCTCTTTCTGTGTCTCTCTGTCTCTCTCTCTCCCCTCAGTGTGTGTGTGTGTGTGTGTGTGTGTGTGTGTGTGTGTATATATGTGTGTGTGTGTGTGTGTGTGTGTGTGTGTGTGTGCTTGCTCGCGGGGGCGGGGTGGTGGTGGTGGCGGAGGGGTAATATAATAGAGACACTGACATACCCAGTCTCTTTCCTGTTTCAAAACAAAAGTCTTCAGTCTTAGGAAATGAAAACTGAAAATACCCAAGTGAGGTGAGGAGTAGTGACTTCAATGGGCAAGAAGAGTGTTCGTTTGGTCTGGTGGATAAAGTACCCGCCAGGAGCACCATAAGCAAGAGTTCGAATCCTGGCCACACATGGATTTTTCTGTCTCCGTCTAACCGGACCTTGAGTTTGACTGGAGTGTCTGTTCTTGGTCTGTGTGCTGTAGTCTTTCAGATGGGACGATGAAGCGAAGTCATCATCGTCTTTGTCGTCGTCGTCGTCATCATCGTGGTCATCGTCGTCGTCGTCATCATCATCATCATCATCATCATCATTATCAATCATCATCAGTCATCATCAATCATCATCAATCATCAGCAGCAGCAGCAGCAGCATCATCATCAATCATCAATCATCATCATCGTCGTCGTCGTCGTCTTCATCGTCGTCATCGTCGTCGTCGTCATCATCATCATCATCATCATCATCATCATCATCATCATCATCATCATCATCATCATCATCATCATCAATATCGTCGTCGTCGTCGTCATCGTCGTCGTCGTCGTCGTCGTCATTATCAGCATTCATCAATCAATCAATCAATCAATCAATCATCATCATCATCATCATCATCATCAATATCGTCGTCGTCGTCATTATCATCATTCATCATCAATCAATCATCATCATCATCATCATTATCATCATCATCATCATCATCATCATCATCATCATCATGGCCTTCCACACAAAACTATCCCGTGTGTGCACTTTACATATCTCGCGGATCGTGCACGTAACAGGAATATGAATTGCGTAGTAGCAGTTTCATGTACTACAGGCCAGATTGTGTGTGTGTGTGTGTGTGTGTGTGTGTGTGTGTGTGTGTGTGTGTGTGTGTGTGTGTGTGTGTGTGTGTGTGTGTATGTGTATGTGTGTGTGTGTGTGTGTATGTGTGTGTGTGTGTGTGTTTCGTTCTTTCTACAGCCAACTCGGAAGACAGGGCAATGCTTCTACGTCTTTACTCGTCGCTCTCTGATTCTCAACTGACTACAGTATATATACATATCACAGTGAACAGCAATCAGTTATCATTTAAACGAATATCATGCCGTGCTGCTATCTGCACGCTGTTTACTGTCAACACACGTCACATCTCCCTTTCTTTAAGGAAATAAAATCAGTTAATCATTTTTCTATCTTTCAGTCCATACGAAATAAATGTGTTTCCTACCTTTATCACAACATTAACTTAACAAACACTCATTCTCACGCACAGGGCCCAATCATTCATTCACCTCATTTTATCTCTGATCATTATACTATCCATCATCATCATGTCCATATTTCGCAATGCTTTCAGTTTATCTGATTGTGGTAGAGTCTTCAGTTTCATTCATATTTCAGGAAATCTGGCCTTTTGCTTTGTCTTCCAGATCTTGTTCTGTAAGAAGAACTAACTGGTTCGGGTTGTCTATCCTTGTTTGTTTGATAACTTCATCTGGCTCCTCGATGCTGGTTGTCTCAGACATTTTGATGACTGGTGACTGATCAGATGAGTTCTCACCGACAGACGATGCTGGCGTCCTGACATCTGTTCCAGTTCCAGTTTTCTTGTTATCTTCCAGCATCTGTTTTGATGGAATGATGATTTGCTGTTGCTTGCCCGATGTGTCACTTTCCTGATGTCTTCCAGAAATCATCCTTCTCTGGACAAGTCGTTGAGGGTTGATTGTCTGCTGAAGCTCCGTTTCTGTTGTGTCTCGTAGCTGACGACGATTCCTTCTGTACTGACGTCCGTCCTCTGTGCGAATGTTGTATGACCGGATGTTCACCTGTTGGTCTACTTTGGCGCTGATCCACTTTTTGGATCCTGGAGGTTGGAATTTCACAATCTGTCCCGGACTCAGTTCTGTCAGCTCTACTGCGCTTCTGTTGTAGTAGTGCGCTTGCTTCAGTTTCCTTTTCTCAAGTTCTTTCTTGATTGGTACAACTGTAGGTTGGAGTAATGTCTTTGACGTCGGCACTTGTGTTCGTGTTCTTCTGCCGAACAGTCTCTGAGCAGGCGAACTGTTTATAGTCTCTGTCGGGATGTTTCTCAGCTCAAGTAAAGCGAGGAAGGGATCTTGATTGTTGTGTTCTGCTTTCTTCATGCACGTCTTTGCAGCCTTCACCGCGCTCTCTGCTTTTCCATTGGACTGAGGGTAGTGTGGTGAGCTTGTTACGTGTTCAAACCCATATGTTTTTCTGAACTTTCCAAACTGGTTTGATGTGAACTGAGTTCCACAGTCTGTTGTCAGGCGTTCTGGTATTCCGTGTCTTGCCAAGTGTCTCTTCAGACAGATGATGACCTCTTTGGATTCTCTTGTTTGTAACCGATCAATCTCAAAGAAATCAGAGTAGTGATCGACTGTGACCAGGTATTCATTGCCATTATGTTCAAAGATGTCACATGCGATGTGTTGCCAGGGCAGGTCAGGGATCTCTGTACTGATAAGTGGTTCCTTCTGCTGACCACGTTGGTATGTGTTACATGCGCTGCATGTTTTGACAAAATCTTCAATATCCATGTTCATCTTGGGCCAGTAGACTACCTCACGTGCTCTTCTTATGCAGCTCTGAATTCCTGAGTGGCTTGCATGAAGTTTCTCAAGGA
>JAPXFY010000029.1:45860948-45863448 GCA_030674185.1 Monoplex corrugatus
ACAGTAAAACAGGAAGTATATTGGAAGTAGGGGACAGAAACAGGGTCTTTTTCACATAAGACACCTCACCAGTTAAGGGCCCTGTTCACGAGACAGATAGAAAGAGGAAGAAGTTGCTCCTTTCAAACTGTGTTGTATTGTATATAAGTCTACGCATGAGACAGATAGGCAAACAGGAAGACAGACAGACAGGCAGACGGACAGGCAGGCAGACGATCAGGCAGACAGAAGGCCTATTGAAGAAGATATTGCTCTTATTCGATGAAGTTGGTTTGTGTTTGTGTTGGCGGGTGTCGCTGTCTTGAAGTGAGTTGAAAGCTTACAAGTTTTCCTCGAGTGGGTAATGTACGCCATATGACCTATTTATTTAGTCACTGGACCCGTAGCCTTCTTCTTCCTTCTTTTGTCCTTCTTCCTCTTCTTTCACGTGATGTTGACCAGTCAGCGCTAAATTCTATGACCTGTTTCTGGGTTAGCAAAGACTGCGTTTATTGTGAGTCATATGCTTAGTGGCAGTCAGTGGCAGTGGCAGTTGCAGTAGCAGTGACAGGGTTCGTGTTTGTGTGTGTGTGTGTGTGTATGTGTGTATATATATACGCTATACCGGACGACTGATTTGTGCAGTGATTGCCGTGGAGCTTCATGTTCCTTGCGTCGTAGGTGTGTGGTTGTGTGTGTGTGTTTGTGTGTGCGTGTGTACATGTATGTATACTACATACATTGACAGCGCAGTGTAGCCTATTCAGTGTGCTTTTCTCCTTGTGGCTACAATACGTGTGTGGGTGTCTCTGTATGTGCAGGTGTGTATTATGCTGTTTGCTCTGATAAACTCTTCTTCTACTACTTTTCTGCTGTATTCTGTATGACTGTGTGTGTGTGTGTGTGTGTGTGTGTGTGTGTGTGTGTGTGTGTGTGTGTGTGTTTGTGTGTATGTGTGTGTGTATGTGTATGTATGTGTGTGTGTGTGTGTGTTCTATGTCTGTGTTTGTTGTCTGTCCGTTACTCTCTGTCTCTGTCTCTGTCTGTCTCTTTCTCTCTGTTTCTTTCTCTCTCTCTCTCTTCTGTCTGTCTCTCTGTCTCTCTCTCTCTCTCTGTTTCTTTCTCTGCCTCTCTCTGTCTCTCTCTCTCTGTTTCTTTCTCTCTGTCTCTCTCTGTCTCTCTCTTTCTCTCTATTTCTTTCTCTCTGTCTCTCTGTTTCTTTTCTCTCTGTCTGTCTTCTCTCTCTCCCCTCTCTGTCTGTCTCTGTGTCTCTCTCTCTGTCTCTCTGTCTCTCTCTGTCTCTCTATCTCTCTCTCTTTCTCTTTTCTGGCTCTGTCTCTCTGTCTGTCTCTCTGTTTGTCTGTCTCTCTGTCTCTGTCTGTCTTCTGTCTGTCTCTCTGTCTTTCTCTGTGCGAGTATTTGTGTTTATATGCATGTGCTTTGTGCGTGTGTACGTATGTGCATATATGTGCATGTCTTGTGTGAAAGAGAGAGAGGGTTTGTGTTTTTTGTGTTTGGTTTATTGTTGTTGTCATTTTTGTTTGTTGTTGTTGTGTTGTTCTTGTTGTAGTAGTTGTTGTTGTTGTTGCTGCTGTTATTTTACTGACTGACATATGAAGTGGATATGTTATAATGATCCTTTCGTTGATCACTTAACACTGTATCATTACGGTTCATAATATTTTCGTTCGAGCGGTGGAGGTTGTTATATGTTTGCTGTGCTTTTCTGTCTGTCTTTGTCTCTCAAACTTTGTGAAGGTTTTGGGGCTGTTATGAGATGTGGTACTGTGCAGGTGGCTGTTACTACTACTACTACTACTACTACTTTCTTCTACTACTACTACTACTGCTACTACTACATACTGCTGCTGCTGCTGCTACTTCTTACTACTACTACTACTACTACTGCTGCTGCTGCTGCTACTTCTACTACTACTACTACTACTACTTCTTTCTACTACTACTACTACTACTACTACTACTAACTACTTACTACTTCTACTTCTACTTCTACTACTACTACTACTACTAGTACTGCTGCTGCTGCCTGCTACTACTACTACTACTTCTGCTGCTGCTCCTTCTACTTCTACTGCTGCTGCTGCTACTTCTACTACTACTACTACTGCTGCTGCTGTTACTCCTACTACTACTACTACTGCTGCTGCTGCTACTACTACTACTGCTGCTGCTACTACTACTACTAGTACTGCTACTGCTGCTGCTGCTACTACTACTACTAGTACTACTACTGCTGCTGCTGCTACTACTACTTCTACTGCTGCTGCTACTTCTACTACTACTACTACTACTGCTGCTGCTACTGCTGCTACTACTTCTACTACTACTACCACTACTACTACTACTGCTGCTACTACTATTACTAGTACTGCTGCTGCTGCTATATCTAGTACTACTACTACTGCTGCTACTACTACTACTACTACTGCTGCTGCTACTACTACTACTAGTACTGCTGCTGCAGCTGCTGCTGCTGCCACTACTACTACTGCTACTGCTG